>JAMLFT010012765.1:0-10205 GCA_026544285.1 Pachyrhizus erosus
TAATTTTTTTTAATCATAAGATCGATTTCTAATTGTCAAGTAATATATATATCTATATATACATATATATATTAATAAGTTGTTGATTTAAATGGTATCTTGTTTGATATCTCAAATTTAAGTTTTTTTATATAAAAAATGTGATTACAAGATAAAACTCATAAATAATTAAATTTAAAAGCCTAATTGAAACTCCAAGACCAAATTCTCAACATTGAGCACATGATAATTTTCTAATAATAATAATAAAAATAATAATATAATAAAAAATTAATAATTTATTCATATTTATTCTTATTTTATAAATTAAAATTCACACTTCAAAATTACTTTGACAATTAGACAGTTTAATATTTTTTTGACAAAATATTTTAATATTTGTTCTCTTTTTTAATTGTATATTTCATATTCTGTTAACTATTGTAATTAATTATTTTTCAATCCTCTTAAATTATTTTAATTTTTATCTTTAAATTAAAATTTCATACTTTTAAAAAATCAATAATTAAAAATGATCTTAAAATATGTTTATTTCACAAATTAAAATTTTATTTTCAATAATATAAATTTTAAATATATTATTTTCATGTTTATAACAAGTTTTTTAAAAATATTGTTTATTATTGTTTTTGAAAATAATAATACCACATTCTAATTCATTTTTATTAATAGGATGAAAAAAAATTATTTTTAACACAATTTATATTTTTCATTTTTACTTATTTTTTAATTCTAATTGTTTTGAATTGTAGAATATTTTAAAAAAATATTAAATTTTAATTAAAATAAATTTTTAATTTAATTATAAATCATATTTTTGATTATAGTATTGAAAAAAATGTCATTGCTAAAAAATATAAAATTATATTTTAAAAAAGCATTACTTTATATCATAATTTAAATTATTATATAAATTACAAAATATAGCTTATATATGAAAAAATATTTATAACAAAAATATTTTTTTAGTACTCATAAAATAGGAATATTGTGAATTTAATATATAACATTTTTTTTTTGTTTTGATACCGGACAAATTTTATTTTTAGTTTTGATCTCCGCTATTAATAAATTTCATTCATTTCAATGATGATGATATCATTATGTATCATGTCACCAAATATGCTTAATCAATAAATGATGATGTTATTAAAAATATTATATTATCATTATTACATCATAGGAACTAAAATAAAAAATAATATATTTATAAAAAATATGATAAAAATGTGATAGTGACTAAAATAAAAAACATCCCTTAAAAAATGAAAAAAAAACATATATATGTAAGGATTAGAATAAAATAGTACCATAAAAAAGTTAGTTACTAAAAATAAAATATTTTTATTTTACAGATATCAATAATTTATTTAAATTTATATTTTTTGTAATTATAATATTTTATTAAAAATAACCATATATTGTTATATATTACACTCTAGTTATGTTTTTTTTTAAAATAATTTATCTATCATATTTTATTAAAAAATGTTAGGAAAATCTAGAAATGATTATATGAGTTTTATTTTTATATATTCATGTATGTTATTATGAAAAAAATAATTCTTTAACTATTTTATTACTTTAAGATAATATCATATATTAATTATGATTTCAAATGATAAAAAACAAAAAATATGTCATTAAAAGTGATATATAATAATAGTTTGATTAATAAGTATTTTAAAAATATTATTTTAAATTTAATTTTATCCAATTTTAAACATATTTAATATTTTAAAGAGTACATATTTCAAACAAATTTAATACTCTAATTAAATGGTTTTGTTGATAATATAAATTTTTTTATTTTATTTGATATCTTTGCTTTTATTTTATTATTTTGCTTTTGTTTAAAATATTAAAGTATTCATATCATATTTGTATTTTAAAAATAATTATTTTAACTTTTGTATGTAGATTACTATTTTATTATTTATTAGCATATTCAAAGGCATTGTGAGTTTTTAACAATGATAAATATTATCATACGTAATAATTTTATATTTTATGTGTATATTTAATAATTATTATGAAGTGATATATTTATAAATAAGATATTTAAGTATAAATTAAAATTGATTGATAAATAAAAAAATTTAAAAAATGATAAATAACATTTTGTTAAATATAAAAAAAATTATTTTAATTTTGATATTTAATTTTTTTATATCTAAAAGATGTTATTTTTTTTAATTCTTACAAATAATTACTTTTTTATTATAATTTTTGCAAACATATTTTTTTTATCATTATAAATAAATTATATTTTAATTTAATTCTTATAAATATGTAATTTTTTTAATAAATATAATTGTAGTATTTTTTTTATTTTAATTCATATGAGATTAGTATAATAACATAATATTTGATGATATCATTATTTACTAATTAAAATAGACAAAATTTATTAATAATAAAAAATAAAAAATTATTAAGTATCAAACAAAAAAAATTAAGCACTAAAATCAAAACAGTTAGACTTTTGTTTCATGAGTATCAGAAAAATATTTAACTCAATATTTAATTATTTTAGATTTTAATTAGATAAGAAAAACATTTATCGACTAAAATACTAGTATAATAGTAAATGTTGTAAAAAATCGATTTTCTTTTTCAGTATAGGGAAGGAGGAAGAAAGAAAAAAAAAAAAAATTCAAGGTTGGTTCGATTGAACGTAAAAATTAATATTAGTAATGATTGGCAAACAGAAAAAAGAGAGAGAGTCTGAATCCTTCAAGGGCAAGTCCTGGTGGTGTTTCTCTTCTCTCTCGTGTTCTGTTCTGATTTGAGATCCACCATGTCCATCTTCTTCAGATTCCCTCTCCTCCTCCTCCTCCCTCTCTTCCTTTCTCCGGCCTTCGCTTCCGAGTCAGATCACAGGGTAAGATTTTCCGATTCCACCGTTCGATCTACTTTTGCTTCATTTTTCGATTAGATCTATCTACCTTTCAATTTCGCTTTGATTTTTTCCGCTGTCTGTTTTTTTCTTTTTCCTTCGCGTTTTGAGTTTTAGCGATATGGTTTGGTGATTTCGCGTTAGATCTTAGCTCTTTGCTCACTCCTCTCCATTAATAATGCCTGGCATTATCGTTTTGGATATGATTGGATTTCAATTTCAACTCTTCCCTGTTCTGGTATTAATTCTTGATGTTCGCTATGTTTGGAATTCAAAGTATTCTTTCCCCTTCATTGGACTCTGCATTAAGTAAACGTGAGAAACCCGTGCGGGTGATGTTGAACATTAAGGGGAATTCGTTGTTACTTGGTTGCTTTAGTCTTAGTTTTCATGCATTATTTCGACGTACTAGCTTTGTAATTATTGTTCATCTGTCTACACTCTTGTCAATCGTTAATAGTATTGCAAACGGCGATCCTTTTATCTACCCTTTTTCTTAACTCAAACATTGCAAGAGCCGTGGTTTACAGTTGTGCGTGTTTGGTTTTACTTTGAATCATCCAAAATTACGATGAAATATCAACTAACGTGATTTTGGGTAAAGGTTCAGATGTCTGATTTTGCAATGAAGAATTGATCCTGAGTTCAGAATTGGTTTCAAGTTGAAGCAACTTTTTGTAATTTTGTATTGGATCGGAAATTTTATACTGAGTTTTACTGTGAACTTCCTTTTAGAATAAAGGCATCCAAACGTAAAACAAAAACCAATTCTAAGTAAAATCAATTTGCTTAATCAATTTCATTCCATATCAATTTTGCAAATGCTAATTCAAACACACACTAAGTCTTCTGAGCTGTCTATTAGTAACCTTTTTAGTATTTTAAAGGCTGAAATGATGGGCATCCCTATTGAATGGGAAAGTTAGGTTTGAAAACAATTGAGTGCATAAGAGTTTCTGCCTCTCTGGACATGGAGCTTGGGCATCAAAGTCTTCCCTTTGGCAGAAGCTTGTCAATATTAGGTTGGACTTTTACAGGAAATGTCTGTGATTTTTGTGGTACATGAGATTCGTGTTAACCTAATATGACAAATCACTTCATGGTTACAACATACGTGAAAATAGTAGTTGGTACAATTTATGTGAATGTTCTTAATTAATACGTAGAATATCCTTCTAAATGTCTTTAAGCATTTGTATTTTAATCATTATATCACTGGATCACCTGTCATTTCCTCACACTAGATGTAAATACAGTATGTGTTTCCTTTATTTGTAAGTAGCGTCTTGTCATCAATGGCTATCTATTTAAACATCTATTGCATTTTATTGCAGTATAAACAAGATGAACGAGTTATCCTTTGGGTGAACAAAGTTGGTCCCTATAACAATCCACAAGAAACGTACAATTATTACAGCCTACCATTTTGCAGTCCACATGGTAATCCTGAACACAAATGGGGTGGTCTTGGTGAGGTCCTGGGTGGCAATGAACTCATTGACAGCCAACTTGAGATAAAGTTCCGAGGTATGGAGGCTTCTTTCATCATATTTATTTCATAAGACATATCAGTAGACAAACTGGCTTTAACATAGTTTTTTTTAATTTTTTTAAGAAAATGTGGAAAAGACTACCTTTTGCCGTGTGGAACTTAGTGAAGCAAACGTTAAACAGTTCAAGGATGCAATAGAGAATAATTACTGGTTTGAATTCTTTATGGGTATGTTGCTCAATTTCTTTCTTTCACGTATTACTTAGAGAATAGTTAGAATGATTGTACTTTTATTTAGTCAAGAAATTCTAGACTCCTGTAACAATTTTTTCTTATTTGGCCATTACATAAACTACAGGGGCTGAGCTAAATAATATCCACCGTGCAGGATATTGCCCTTTACTCTGTCCTAGCTACCCAATCAACTGCTGTAACTTGTTAGATACAGCCTTTGAACCAATTTCAGGGACATGCCACTGGACGTGGCCAACCATAGATTTTAATTATGAATGATATGTTAAATCTTACAATCAGCCTGGAAGATACCTGCACTTGTATTCATGCAATTGCTTTTGAGAGTCTGAGAAACCTAGTTCAATGCTGATAGGGAAGGAGAGTCTCACAGCTAGGGCTTTAGATTAAGTTATTGAATACATGCTTTTACTGATTTTTGTGCAATAGTCTCAGTTGAAAATGATTTCTAAGTCCTTTAAAATTGAATAAATGGATATAACTTATGGCTTTCTCTGTAACTGTTGTGACATTTGTGAAGTCATAGGAATTCTTTCTCTAATTCTAAGAACAATAGCATTTATAAACTATTTTGTCATTTACATCTGTGGAGAATTATTCATGAGTAGTTACAACATTTTATTATGTGGGAACATAAATTATTGATTATAAATGATGAAACTTATATTTTAGATATTAAACAGCGTGATACATTGACTGAATTAGTAATGCTTGAGCCTGGAAGAGCAGTGCCCTGCTCAGTTTTAATCCTTCAATAACTACATCCACAGGTCCCATCAGGCTGTGTGTTTTGGGATGTATACAGTTATCAAAGCTGAAAGAAGGATGGGGTTTAGAATTTTTTATGTGAAGTCACTGCTTAAGCATTTTTGACTAATATTATAATCTTCCGAAGTAAAAAAAGGGTAAGGGAATCTTGGTGTTGTAGAGCTCCTCCTGTCCTATGTGTGGGGTCTAGGAATGGTTCCCCCCACTATGTTGGTCTATAGTCGGCAGCTGTACCTTGCAAATGGCCGATTCCATGACTTGAAATGTGTTGACAGCTCAACCTTAGCACCAAGTTTCTTAAAAAAATATGAAGAATTAATTGTTTAAAGTTGTTCATTAAGCATTTTTCAGTACCTTGGCAAATGTTAGACAACTGATATTATGTTGTCTTGATAGGTGTAATGATTTCAGTGAGGATTTGATCTATGGGTTGCCCCTTATTATTTGTTTTCACTTGTATTCATCTATATACATACATGTGTGTGTGTGTGTGTATTTTATATAAATATAAATTTTCAGAATAACTTACTCTTGGCATTCGTTCTTTCCTTGGCTGTTCTATTTGTTGGTTGTCAATGCGCCAAACACAAGTTCAGACGACCTTCCATTGTGGGGTATGCCTACAACTGCCAATTTCTCTTTATTTGATTTGATTTTGCATTTCATTGGTTGATAATTGTAAAAGGTTCTTTTATTCATGTTTAAGGGTATGTTGGTGAGTTACATCCTGATAAGAACAGTGATAATGGCAAGCATGTACTTTACACACACAAGAACATCAATATTCAATACAACAAAGATCAGGTCAGAGGTTATTTAAGTATTGTTGCTATCTTATGCTGTTCTGGGATTCACGGAGTGCATACTTAGGTCCATTTTATTGCAGATCATTCATGTTAATCTAACTCATGACAACCCAAAGCCTCTGGAAGTAGGAAAATCTTTGGACATGACATATTCTGTCAAATGGACTTCTACGAATGTTACTTTTGGACGCCGATTTGATGTTTACCTGGACTATCCGTTCTTTGAGCATCAGGTGAAAATAATTGCTGCCAGCTTTGTATTTTAGATTGAAGAGGTGTTTATTGTTGGCTACCTGCTATGTGTTCATTCATGTGGATCCTATCTTAGCCATGTCACTGAGAGAACTTTGATCCTTTTTCTTTCTGTAGATCCACTGGTTCTCCATTTTTAATTCTTTTATGATGGTCATCTTCCTTACTGGATTGGTGTCGATGATATTAATGCGAACTCTGAGAAATGACTATGCGAAGTATGCTCGGGAAGATGATGATTTGGAAACTCTGGTGAGTCTTTCTTGATGTTTGTCTGTTACTATTATTATTTTTTAAAATTTATGTGTGGAACATATATTCTGTTTTCCTGGAAAATTCATTGTAGTTCTGATTGTCAATTCTTGTTCAACCCCCAAATACTTCCAGGAAAGAGATGTTAGTGAAGAATCTGGCTGGAAACTTGTGCATGGCGATGTTTTTCGGCCTCCTCGCAGTTTGGTTATTCTTTCAGCTGTTGTTGGTACAGGTGCTCAGCTTGCATTGCTGGTTCTTCTTGTCATCTTGTTGGCTATTGTTGGGATGTTGTATGTTGGGTAAGTCCATAACCTTAAACTGACTGTAATATTGCTCTGAATAATGATTTCGTTAATAATAGCATGATTATCTACAAAATGAACTGAAATGCTATATTTGCATATTATTCTCTACTTGTACATCTCAACTATCACTGAATGTTTCATTCCTCCTGTTTTTCTATTGATTATATATATTTTTGTCTACTTCTCCTTTCATTATTATGTAAGTTTCCTTCAATGTGTAGACGAGGAGCCATTGTCACAACCTTCATTGTGTGCTATGCTCTCACATCTTTCATTTCTGGTTATGTGAGTGGGGGGATGTACTCACGAAATGGGGGTAAGAATTCGCATCGAACTATGCTCTACATGTTCTCTTCGTGTTTGTTTGGGTGCCCCCCTGAATGGTTATAACCGTGCCTATCAATTGCAGGTAAAAATTGGATTAAATCCATGATCCTTACAGCATCACTGTTCCCATTCATGTGCTTTGGAATTGGTTTTGTTTTAAACACAATTGCTATATTCTATGGATCTCTAGCCGCAATCCCCTTTGGTACTATGGTTGTTGTCTTTGTTATATGGGCTTTTATCTCTTTCCCTCTAGCACTTCTTGGCACAGTTGTTGGGAGAAACTGGAGTGGTGCTCCAAATAATCCATGCCGTGTGAAGACCATTCCTCGTCCCATTCCTGAGAAGAAGTGGTACCTTACACCATCTGTAGTTTCTCTGATGGGAGGACTGCTTCCCTTTGGCAGTATATTCATTGAGATGTATTTTGTATTCACTTCCTTCTGGAATTACAAGGTGAATTAAAATGCAATTACTTGTTTGGGCAGTGAAAGCTTTTTTTTCTTCCCTTGTTTGGTATAAGGTTTACTTTTACTTTATTAGAGCAGAGCCAATAATTATTTCTTGAAAACAATATTTCTATATAATGTTCTTTCAAGTAGTAACTCTTAATATTCCTGTGAAAGCTGAAGAAATACGTCAACGGTTTCTTATGCATTTTTTGCCCTTCCACTTTGACAAACAGGTGTACTATGTCTATGGCTTCATGCTACTGGTTTTTCTGATTCTTATCATTGTTACTGTTTGTGTGACAATTGTGGGGACATACTTTTTGTTAAATGCTGAGAACTACCACTGGCAATGGACATCTTTCTTTTCAGCTGCCTCAACAGCTGTTTATGTGTATTTGTACTCAGTATACTACTACTATGTGAAGACGAAGATGTCAGGATTCTTCCAAACCAGCTTCTATTTTGGATACACTTTGATGTTTTGTCTTGGACTGGGAATTCTCTGTGGTAAGTCTTCAGTTTAATTGTTATCTCTGTTTGGATTGTGTGTCCACTCTGCAGAAACGGGATACCTTATTTAAATGCAATACCTCTTTTTTATATAAATAAAAATGCTATATCACCTGAACTGGATTAAATTTTTTTCTCCTAATCTGCAGGAGCTGTGGGTTATCTTGGTTCGAATTTGTTTGTGAGAAGGATCTACAGAAACATCAAGTGTGACTAAGGCTTTTCTAGGAGTCTTGACCAGAGCACTTCCATATGTTTGTTGCTGAAAACAATAAATTTCTTAGAGGAAGCCTCTGGTCATTTGTGGGGGGACCAAACAATGTTTACAGGTAGTAAGTATCACAGGGTTGATGATGGGGATGCATTTTTTCTCTATATTAGGGGATGTATTCTTTCTCTATACTAGGGAAGCCCTGAGATTTTTTCCCTGACTGTGATTGAAAGCCTTGATTTAGAATGCAGGGATTGATCTTTATAATTTAGATAGTTAGCAAAATATCAGACTCGTTGCTACTTTTTTCATCCTTTTATAAATAGGTGCCCTATTGACGGACTGATGTCTGATTCCCCTACACGGTTTAGCTGTTGTACGTAGGGGGGATGAAGTCTCGGAAATGAATTTTGTGCTTCTGAATTTTGTATCAAATCTGTTTCTAACTACTTCCTGCACATCTCTCCCTCCTTGTTTGAGTTTTAAATCATTTATTTATTTTTCTTTTTCACTTCGGCCTTATAATTATAATGTCTTTTAGGCTGTAAAAATTTCTGTCTCCGTTTCTGGGGTTTCTGGTTTTAACGTGACACCCCGATTTTAGCCAAGAGCAAATGGGTAGATAAACAGTTTGTGCTGCTGCTTAGTCGGTTTCTTAACCTAGCTGTTTTAGTCGTTTTCTGTTACTTTTGGAGGTTTTCGTAGAACATGGGATGTAAAATGCAGCACTGCAACGATAAACTTTCATAGTATGTTTGGGGCTGAGCAATTATAAAATTAATTTTGATTTTGGTTATAATTGATTTATGTTTAAATGTTTTTATTTTAAAAGTAAAATTTGGTATAACTTATTTTTATTTTTGAAGGGGGGTATAACTTGTATTCAATACAAGTTATTTGAAGTGTTAATTAATTTTAGACTTAAAATTAATTTCTTGACACGAAATTAAATATGTAAATATTTAGTTTTATTTTATTTTTAAATAGACTCTGCATGATTTATCGAGAATCTAAGACCCTCAATGGTTTGGTTGTAGAGACAAGCATTTGAGATCGAAGTATTTTGCTTCTTTTCCGTTCTCATTCAATATTTCAATGTTCAAGTGTTAAGCAAAATATTCTAAATTGTTAGAAGTGGTAGCAAAATATTCTCAATTGTTAGAAGTGATTTCTTTTGAATTTGGCAAGACTAAAATTCAACAATTACTTATGTGTATTTAAATGTGCTTGGAAATTTTTTCCCAACGCAATTTTATAAGTAGCACACAAATAGTAAATCGTAACAGCATTGCAAGTATCGGAAGCTAGAGTTTGTGGCTCATTCCTTCCCTCGTAGTATTTTTTATGTATGTTTTTCGTAAAATTTATAATTATCATATCAATCACCAATATATATACAAATAATAGTGTTAGTAATATATTTTTAATATCTATTTTATTATTAGTTAAAATTATTAAAAATTATAAAATAAAAAGACTTAATAAACAAAAACTGAGATTTTATTAAAATTTATATTTTTTACATTTAATTATATTTTTGATTTCAGTATTTTTATAGTACGGTTTTGATTTTTCATGTTTTAAATGTGTCATTAGATCTTTCAAGTATTATAAATGTAGATTTTAATAGTGTAATTTTAGGTTTTATGTTTTACGATTTTAATCTATTAAATTTT
>JAMLFT010012766.1:0-10203 GCA_026544285.1 Pachyrhizus erosus
TTATATAATGAGTATATATTGTTATTATAAATTTTTTTATAATGTTAATTAATTAAAAATAATTTTTTTATAACTTTTAAAATAATAATTATTAAAATTAATAATCTTTCTATATATAATAATTTGTAAGTAATGATTATAACTGAATGGAAGTATAAAAATAGTGAATATATATCCTATTTTTTCTCCATCTTTACTTTCTATGAACATATATGTATACGAAAGGATAGAAAAAAAAAGAAGAAAACATTCTATATAAAATAACACTTAAAAATAATTTTCTCTGTTTGTTTTTGTTTTGAGAAAAAAAAAAAAACGTTTTTTTCACCGTTAATTCCAGAAGTCAGTTACACAACGAGGATTGAGGAGCTTCAGCTGCTTAATTAAACACGAGTGTCATCAATTGTTCGCACCCATATCAGGAAAATAATACCACAATATTATTATCTCTCGCTCTCAATCACAAACACATACACTACTTATCAAATCCTGAAGCGTATCTCTTCCGTTGTTTTCCCTCTCAAATTGCACCTTTTACTTTTCCATCAAAATATCTCCACACTTTGTTTCTCTTCGAACCAGACAAACGCCGCTCTCTCACCCCCTTCTGCTTCTTAAACACTTCCATTTTAATTATTTATATTCCCTTTCGAAGACCCGCAATATCATATCTTCTGCTTGAGGCAAAGGTCTGTTGAATTACTCTCTCTCTCTCCATCCATCTTCCTTTCACATCAAAAATATATTTTTATCTAACTCATTTCATGTTCTCCAGACTTTCTCTTTTTGGAATTACGTTAAATTAAGTTATGTTCAATGGGTATACGGTGTTCGATTTGGAATCAAAGACAATAACATGTTATGAAGGATTAGTCAGAAATTGAAGCTTTTCGTAATAAAAAAAATTGTAGCTTGAGTTTTGCTTAAACATTTCCTTTCCTCGCTGGTGTAGTTTCAGAGAATTTGAGCTCAGTGCCCAGAACTTTGAAATTTTGATGCTTCCAATATATTCTGGATTTGTCTGATGACTCTGATCTTTCATCAGCTCTGATAATTGCCATTTTCTTTTTTATTAATTTCCAATTTTTGGCCAGAAAGTGAGTGTCTTTGCTCTGTCACTATCCTTCTTGGAAGATATGGTAAATCCAGGATTGTTTTCTGGGAATAAGCTTGCAAATTCGGTAAAAGTAAGCTTTCGGATACCGTATTTTACCCAATGGGGTCAGAGCTTGCTGGTGTGTGGCTCTGTACCAGTGCTTGGTTCCTGGAGTGTGAAGAAGGGTGTGTTGCTCAGCCCCATTCATCAAGGGAGTGAGCTCATCTGGGGTGGAAGCATCACTGTGCCAAGAGGGTTCCAATGCCAGTACAGCTATTATGTTGTAGATGATAACAAAAATGTACTGAGATGGGAGATGGGGAAGAAGCGCGAATTGCTACTCCCTGAAGGGATTCAGAGTGGCCAGGAGATTGAGTTCCGTGATCTTTGGCAGGTGCAGCCTTTCTCTCATTCCACATTTTTGTGCCTCTCTTTTAAGTAATTCTTTGTAAGATTGCTTTTTGTAGCTTCTGTGAAGATATGTCCTAGTTTCACTGCTATTTCTGATGAATTTAGATTTATTTTGTTAAATTATGTTACACCATAGTAGACCTTTCCAGTATTTCTTTACTTGGCAGCTTTAAGAATGAAAGATATATTCTTAACAAAAATTATGTGAGCACATTGTGCAGATTCTGAAGATGCTTTTCTTGTTTTGCCACTTGGGTTCAGTAGTCTGATATTTCTCAGTTGCCAATATAATAAAATAATTCACAGATCAGCTCTTGTTCCTTGATCTTTTTGCTCAGAGTCTTGCCAAAATATTTCACTTGGGGTAGTTACTTCTAGAAGTTGCCAGCATGGAAGTTACTTCTAGAAGTTGAATATAATTCTCATTCATAATATAATTCAATAAATTTTAGTTAGAATAAAAGTATTAGTTTTTAAAACTAAATTCTCAAGATCTTTCCTTATTTTATTATCAAGTCCAGACTGGCTCAGATGCCCTCCCTTTCAGAAGTGCTTTCAAAGATGTCATTTTTCGGCAAAGCTGGGATTTGAGCGACACAATCATAGGAGTCAACCACAATAATTTTGAATCGGAAGGTATATATTTTCAAATTAAATTTTTAATCTCTTATTGGGACTTATAGGTTGTGAATGTGTGTAGAGTGTTGGTTTATTATTATGCTAATAACTCTATTTTGATTTCTGATGACTAGGAGAAGCTATCTTGGTCCAGTTCAAAATTTCCTGCCCAAATATTGAGAAAGACACATCAGTAAGACTTTTTTTTTATCCCAAATGACTAATGTTGTTTATCTGCATGCATTGTGAATTAATTAAAAACATGTATATGTGTAGAATGATACATCTAGCATTTGTGATTAAGAGGTTTCCACTTATCTTGAATTAGTGACTTTTATTTAACTTTGGCAGATATATGTCATTGGTAGCAGTACAAAGTTGGGACAGTGGAAAGTTGAAAATGGGCTAAAACTCAGCTATTTTGGCGAATCTGTCTGGAAAGCTGAATGTGTGATGCAAAGGAGTGATTTTCCAATAAAATATCCATTTTGGACTTTTCATCATAAACTTTATGATGAAATTATGGTGTTATTAGTTTCATATGTTACTACCAGTACTCTCATCAAACTTTATATTCTTCCTTAATAGTAATTCCACATATAGGTATGGCAAATATGACAGGAGTGAGAACTTTTCTATAGAGAGTGGTCCAAATCGAGAAGTCTCTATTAACTCCTCAAGGAATGAGGCGAAGTATATTTTTCTTTCGGATGGCATGATGCGAGTAAGTTGCTGAAATTACTTTATTGGCGTGGAGATTGTGCTTTTTTTTTTTTTTTTTTTAAATTTTACTGTTCTTAGTTGTTGGTTTTCTTTGCTAGGAAATACCTTGGCGTGGTGCTGGTGTAGCAATCCCCATGTTTTCTGTTAGGTCAGAATCTGATCTGGGTGTTGGAGAGTTTCTTGACCTTAAGTTACTAGTGGACTGGGCTGTAGCATCTGGTTTTCATTTAGTTCAACTTTTACCAATCAATGATACATCTGTGCATGGGATGTGGTGGGATTCTTATCCATACAGGTATGACAGCTTCAAAATCGTTGTAGACATCAGATAAATATGTACATACTTTGTAAATATCATTATACCTCTCATTATGCAAACATGGTTTTTTCTCTACATTAATTGAAGACATTAGAAACTAATGGAATTTGGTCTTCCAGAACAGAAATAATGGAGACTAGCTCCTTAAGTTTAACACAATTTAGTAAAGTGAAATAACCAGAAAAACAAGAAAAACCACTCCCCAAATGCCAAGAGTACTCCCAAATACTCCCTATTCTCTCAATAGCTGCCTTCCCCACTCTTTTCCTCTCTTTCCCATTTATTCCATCTTATGGCATTAACACCAGAATCATTCTCCACTCCACTTATCAAACTATATGCAGAAAATCGAACTAGGTCTCTGACATTAATTTTTTCACACATGATGAAAATAAAATATTTCTTGTGAATAATTATTGTTTCAAATAATTCATAGACTAATTGTTGAGACTTGGAGTTGTGATCTTTTGTGTACTTGGTTTTCAGTTCACTCTCAGTCTTTGCATTGCATCCATTGTACCTGAGAGTACAGGCACTTTCTAAGAACATACCTGAAGAGATCAAGGTTATGTTTAGGAATTTTATTTTCTATTGAATAGCATTGGTAGCAGATTCAAAATCCTGATATTTGAAATGATGTGCTCCTCCTTTATACAGAAAGAGATTGAAAAGGCAAAGCAGCAGTTAGATGGGAAGGTAATGCTATCAAATCTTTATATACATCTTGATACCATAAAAGAAAGGTTCACTACTTTATATTATGCATTGTTGAAAGGCTGTTACAAAATCTAAATCATTTGTCTTTTAGTCACTCCTAAGATTGATGTTTTCTTAATTAAATATCAGTTCTGAGAAAACACCTTTATAACCTGATTATATTTTTATAATAGAAAGGAGGTATGTTGCTAAGGCTGTAAAGATTGGTGGTAAATTAATTTCAGTCTTCAATGTGCACTCCACTCACTTCTCATTTTCTTTAAGTGCAACAACAGTATATGAGTATAATACCTTTAGATGGAATTAAGATTGCAAATAATTTGGTGTATAAAAGCAAAACCATGTTGTTTTCGAAAATCCAATTGCTGCAATTAGTTGAATAAAATATCTTTTAGATTAGATTCCAGGATTGAAATATGAGAAACTTAAAGAACACCCTTTCAATTACTAATAATTATGAGATGTTGCAGCTTTTGCTTTTAACCATATAAACTTAGTACTTTGGAAAAATGAGATACCTGTATTATGAGTAAACCTCCATTCTAGTCCTTGAAATTGTAATTATCAAATTTAGAAGGAATAATATATTCTTCTATTTTTAAATTATGAGGTCATTAGACCTATATATACATAAGCCTGCTAGCTATTTTAGGAAATATGGACAACTAATTCTAGGGAGACAAATCCCTATGATTGTGGGATTGTTCCTAAATACAGAACCCTAATATTAATAGCAAGATACAGCTGTGATACAGAATAAAAATACAGTAAGGATAAAATATAAACTTCCTAAAATATACAACATGGTTTTGACACTCCCCCTTAAGCTAGTGAGTAGGTGTTCTCCATTCCCAGCTTGGATATAATTCTTTCAAAGTTAGTGCAATTCAGCCCTTTGGTGAGTATGTCTGCAAGTTGACTCTGAGTGGACACATATGGGGTGCAAATCAAGCCACTGTCTAGCTTTTCCTTGATAAAATGTCTGTCCACCTTGATATGTTTAGTTCTATCATGCTGTATTGGACTGTGGGCTATGCTAATTGCAGATTTATTGCCACAATATAACCCCATAGGTTCATCCCACCTTATCTTCAAGTCTTCCAATATAATCTTCAGCCATAGAAGTTCACATATTCCTTGGGCCATTACTCAATTCTGCTTCAGCACTTGATCTAGCTACTACACTTTGTTTTTTACTCTTCCAAGTCACTAGGTTTTCACCAAGGAGGTGCAGTATCCAGTAGTTGATCTCTTATCCACAACTGACCCCGCATAATTTGCATCCGTGTATGCTTCAAGACGTACACTCTTGTTTCGTTTGCACAAAGTCCCTCTTCTTGGAGTCCCTTTTAAATACTGAACAATTCTAAGGGCAGCTTGCAAATGTGCCTCTTTTGGTTGGTGCATAAATTGGCTGACTAGACTCACAGCAAAAGTAATGTCTGGCCTAGTGTGAGATAAGCAAATAAGCCTGCCCACAAGTCTTTGGTATCTTTTCTTGTCCACGACATTATCCTCCTCCGCACTTCCCAACTTTATATTTTTATTCAAATATGAAGATTCCTTTCTTGGAATGGACCACTTCAATTCCCAAAAAATATTTAAGTCTCCCTAATGTCTTAATCTCGAATTCCGTGGCAAGACATTGATTTAACATTTGCTGCTCCTCTTTGTCATCTCCAGTTACTATAATATCATCTACATACACCAATAATATTGTTACTCCCCTTAAAACTGAATGTTTGATAAATAAAGTGTGATCTCCTTGGCTTTGTTTGTAGCCCAAACTTGTCATAACTTTAGTGAATATTCCAAATCATGCTATTGGGGATTGTTTTAGTCCATATAGAGCCTTTTTTAGCTTGCAAACAATTCCAGTAGCAACCTGTCCATCATAACCAGGGGACAACTCCATGTATATTTCTTCTTCAAGGTCTCCATGTAGGAATGCATTCTTCACATCGAACTGCTGCATATCCCAATCATGATTTGCTGCTAATGACGATATTATTCTAACCATGTTCATCTTAGCAACCGAGGCAAATGTGTCCAAGTAATCCACTCCATAGGTTTGAGTGAATCCTTTGGCTACTAATCTTGTCTTATAACATTCAATGGTCCCATCAGTCTGGTACTTTACAACATATACCCACTTGCACCCTACTGGTTTTTTTCCAGTTGGTAAGGTGACAAGTTCCCAAGTCTTGTTCTTGTTTAGCGCCTCCATTTCCACATCCATAGCTGGTTTCCATTTCCTATCAAATAATGTTTCAGATACAGAGAAAGGTGTGGATGTAGAGTTGAAGTTTGTGAGAAAGGTTTTATGGGTAGGAGAGAATTTTTCAAAGGATAGGAAATTTGATAGAGGGTAAAGTGGCTGTTGGATGCATGTTCAGGTTCACTTTCTAAGGGCAATAGGAAGATCCAGGTTTTGATCAACCTGTGCTTCTGAATTTTCCAAAATAAACTCATTAGAATTATTGGAATTTTTAGGATTAGAAACTGTTACCTCATGTAAAGATGGTAGGTTGGATTCTTGGACATTGATAGATTTTGGAATGGCCTTTTCTCTCCTTGAATATACCAGATGTTTTGCAAATTTTCCACCATCATTAGGTTCAGATTCAGCTGTTGATTCAGGTGCTTGTTCAGGTGCTATTTCAAGTGTAGATTCAGGTGCTAATTCAGGTGCTGCTACTGGTCCAGGTGCTTGTTTTGTTCTTCTCTTACTTTTAGGGACAACAATGCTATTTGTCCCAATTTAAGGTCCAAGTGCCATATTTGGAAACACGAGATGCTCATCTTCCTCTCTTACATTCTTCCCCTGAAGATGAGGCTGGAAGTAGCTCTCTTGTTCATTGAAGATGACATCCCTTGACACAAAGAATCTCTTTGATGAAGGGTGAAAACACTTGTATCCCTTTTGTGTGGTTGAGTACCCTAAGAATACACATTTGATAGCCCTAGTGTCCAATTTTCCCCTTTCATTACTATGAACATGCACAAAGGATATGCATCCAAATATTCTAGGTTGGAGTTTATTTGTAAAGTCTAGGTGTGGGTAGAAGGAGGATAGGACTTCCATGGGACTTTTTGATGCTAAGATTTTAGAGGGTAACCTATTGATTAGGTAGGTGGTAGTAAAAAGGGCTTCCCTCCAAATTTTCTTAGGAACATGATTTTGAAAAAGTAGAGCTCTAGTTTGGTCTAATAAGTACCCATTTTTTCTTTCTACAATCCCATTCTGTTGGGATGTGTTAACACATGAAGACTCATGAATTATCCCTTCCTTTTGGCAAAAAGAGTTGAGCACAGGGTTAACGTAGTCCTTGACATTATTAGACCTAATTCTCTTGATATTAACTTCAAATTGAGTTTTAATCACATAGACAAACTGAAAAAAATGGAGCTAACCTCAGATTTATGTTTCAATAGGAAAACCCAAGTCATCCGGGTACAATCATCTATGAAGGTTAAAAACCATTTAGCACCTGAGATATTAGGGATATTAGCGAGACCCCAGATATCAGTATGGATAAGAAAAAAAGGGAAAAGACTCATTTTATTACTAATGGAGAAAGGTACACGCTTGAGTTTAGCAAGCTCACACACCTCACACAACGGAGATTCTCCACATTTAAATTCTTAAACAAGGAAAGGAAGATCACTTTTACAACTCGAAATGAAGGGTGTCCTAGCCAACAATGGTATAGTTGAACTTTCTCTTTACTGGTCATGGTGGATTCAAATATGAGAGAGTGGCTGTTGATAGGCAGATTAGGATACTCCATGTAGTACAAGCTATTCCATTCTCTAGCATGTCCAATTGTCCTCCTTGAGTTCCTGTCCTGAAATATACAATAATTGTTATGAAAAACAACGTTACAAGAGAGATCTTTTGTGAGTTTTTGTATAGAAATCAGATTGGACAGTTTGGGGACATGAAGGACATTTTTTAATGTTATAGATGGCTTATTTGGACCTCTCCTTGACCTGCGGCAGTTATAAAGGTTCCATCTTTTCTGTGGAAATTTTCTTGTTGCTAGGACATGGGGAATATGTGGAGAAGTATTTGGGTAGATGGGTCTTATGGTCAGTGGCACCAGAATCTAGTATCCAGAAATGGGTAAAGGGTGTATCTGAAACATTAAGTCCAAAAGAAAATGGAAACTTACCAGAATATGTTAAGGAGCACATACCTGTGGGCTTCTCCTGTTTACTAAGGAAGGACCTTACCCTTTCTATTTCTTTGTGATTCAGCTGGATAGATTCTTCACCTTATCCATTAACGTGTGCTTGCCTTTGTCCTTCCCTTTTTGGAGGGCCTCCTTTTTGCCTCCATTCTCAGCTTGGGGGTTTTCCATGTAATTCCAGCACTTCTCCCTTGTGTGGCACGGCTTGTTGCAGTAGGTACACTAGAATTCCTCCTGTTTTTTCTCCATATTGGAAAACCTGCTTTTCCTTTGGTTAGCTATCATGGTTGTTCCTCCTTCAGCTATCATTGTTGAGCTTTAAGTAGTTGGGGTCTCCAACATCAGTCCTCTCCTCTTTCTTTACTCCGGATAATGGCTACCACTTCATTAAGCCCTGAGACTTTTTCTTTACCCAAGATTTGGATTCGAACCTGATCATATTCAGGATTCTGGCCTACCAAGAAATCATAGAACCTATCTTGTTCAATATACTCCTTAAGGATTGCTGAGTCTTTTGAACATTTTACTTTTATAATTCGATAGTGATCCAATTCCATCCATAGGGACTTGAGTTGATTGGCATATTCTGTAACAGATTTGTTTCCCTATTTGGCGCCATGGTTTTCACCTTTACATCATATATTTGAGCAGCATCCTTGGCCTTAGAATAGGTTTGTTCTACTGCCTCCCAAATTTCCTAAGGAACATGCAGGTATCACTGATTTCTGGGACCATTGAATTCCACATCCATGCCATGATCATGGAGTCTTCTTCATCCCTTGATTTGAACTTGGCATCTTGTTCATCAGGGGCATTATCAGTCAAGTGACTGACGTTCCCTTTTCCTTTCAAGATGGTCCTAATGAGTTGAGACCATTTGAGATAATTTTTTCCATTTAATTTATAAGCAGAATGAACATTTTGCAATTTTCCAGCAATTTGAGATTTGTCTCCAGTTTCCAGAATAGGATTCATGATCTCAGCATCACAGGTGGGTGCAATCAAGTTAGGGTGGATTGCACAACAATGAAGGCTGCGATAAAGCCAAGGTTGTGCAGCAATGAAGGCTGCGGTAAGGCTCAATGTTGTGCAACAATGATGGTTGCGACTTAAGACTTTCAGGCACAATTAGAGACTCCCAATGATCAGGAGCTTTGATACCATATCAAATTTAGAAGGAATAATACATTCTTCTATATTTAAATTATGAGGTCATTAGACCTATATATACATGAGCCTGCTATCTATTTTAGGAAATATGGACAACTAATTCTAGGGAGACAAATCCCTATGATTATGGGATTGTTCCTAAATACAAAACCCTAATATTAATAACAAGATACAGTTGTGATACAGAATAAACATACAATAAGGATAAAATATAAAACTTCCTAAAATATACAACACAATTTTGACAGTAATGTTAGTCACTGTAGTTCCTAACTTTACTAAATCCTCACTTTAGGCACTAATTTTACAAAGTCATTGATTTTAGTCCTTTTCAACCTTATTTTTCACTATTGTTTTGCACCAAAAAGGACTAAAGTGAATGACATTTGGCTAAGGATTAAAGTGATAATTTTTTGAAGTCAGGGAAAAAAGTGACCAATACTTATATTTAGTGATTAAAATGGGGTTTACTCATGTTTTATATTTTTGGTTATATTGGTAAATGACAATTCCTTATGGTTAATTTTATTTGCGTTCAAACAGGATGTTGATTATGAAGCTACAATGGCTACTAAACTATCAATTGCTAAGAAAGTTTTCGTTCAAGAGAAAGACTTGATACTTAGTTCAAGTTCCTTTCAGGAGTTCTTTTCTGAGAATGAGGTCTTGTTATTGCATAGTGTTACTATTTAATATTTTGGCTAAGGACGTTTTATTTGTCTTATCTTGGTTTCTTGTACATTTTTTCTCTCCTTTATAATAAACTTGACACAATCAATTATTTCTTACAAAAACAACAAAAAGCCAGTCCTTTTACCTTTTTGTCATCAAGTGGGGTTGACTACATGGATCAAACGGCATCATAATGTTATGAATCATATTGTTAGCTTTTCAAACAAATTATGTTTGATTGATCAACTGAGGTTGTTTATTAAAGCTGGAAAGCTGTGTATTTA
>JAMLFT010012767.1:0-10202 GCA_026544285.1 Pachyrhizus erosus
TAGCACCTTTATTATTCATTTGAATTTTTACTGTTAAATGATAGCATTTTTAAAATTATTTTTTTTTCTCAAGTCATATTACTTTTCTCACATTAATTTTTTATTTTTGTTTTGTTTTAAAAAACTATTACTTAAATTTTAATTTGATTTATATTTAAAATATTGACACAGTATATCAAATTAAGTGTAAATATTAGAATTAGAAAGATTTAGAACCTCGTAAAAGAAAGATTTATAATAGTGAAAAAAATATTGAGATAAAACAAGTACTTACTTAGTAATAAATTCATGGTTCAACGAATTTAATTATCTTGTAAAAATAATTTTAGATTGACAATCTTTGTTTTTGAAAATAACACGTGACCTATAAATATGATTGATGAATCATTCATGTATAAAGTTATGAAGTACATAATTTGTGACTATAAATAAAAATAATAATAAATCTACATATAAATGAGATACACCATCTTATTTTTAAAAATTATATATAAATATATTAAATTTGTATATTTTTTTCTCTTAATTTTTTGTATTTAAATTTCACGCTTTTCATTTTTCATTCTTTTTGTGATAATAATTATTACTTTTTATTTTTTTAAATAGATTTTCTCTCCTAATTTTGTGTCCTAGATCACCATTGAATAAGAACATGCATGTAAATTAGTGAATCATGTGAGATTGTCCTAATTACTGTGAAGTTTGTTGACTTTGTTAAATGAATCTTATAAATTGATAGACTAACATTTTCATAAAATCTAATATTATTGTAAACATTGAGTTATGATAATCATTAATTAGGTATATTTATTTTGATTATCTACTAAATTACTACATTAATCATTTGTTGGTGTTGTCCTTATTGTTTATGACACATGCTACTTTTTCAATTTGTGCGTTTCATTTTTGTTGTTATAGAAGATTAAGTGATACATTTGAGTTAATTGCTCAAAATGTTAGAAATTTTCATAAAAGTGGAGTCTTGTCAATCAACAATTGCATTTACATGTATATAAATTTGAAAATCAAATGATTGGTGGACCTCTCCAAGACCTAATCCGAATATTACTTTAGTTAGGTTTCCAATTTAATAATAGAAATGCTTACGTCTCTTTGTAGAGAGAAAATGACTGATGTATCACTGAGACGCTTTAATAATGACATGATAATCAACATATAACGACTTCTTATTGTGATGGAACTTTCAAAACGATAACGACATTAGTTCAACCAAAAAATGATTAAAAAACTAAGTTCTTAAAATTAATAGTAATTTTTGTACCAAATACTTCTTCATAACTCCAAACTTAGACTAATCCAACCATTTCTCCCAATCAGACTTGACACTAAAATTTAAAACCCAACTCTATTATTAACATGGCTCAGGAAGCTTTGGAAAAAAAAAATAAGAACATTCTCAAACTTGATAATATAGAAAACTGTTTATTGGTTGATAAAAATGACAAGGAAAAAAGTCCTATTTTTGTCAAAAAATTAGAAAAAAAAAATTAGTTATGGGAATTACAAAATATACCCTTTATTGATACATAATAAACTTTTGTGGTTACATGATAGCATTTATCATCCTTTAATCAGGGTGCCCTACCCTTACTCTGGAAGCTTTTAAATCATCAATCACATCCTGTTTTATTTATGCCACAATCTAACCCTTAATTTGATGGTTTGAGATATCAAACCACAAGGCCATGAGTGCAAATGACACAACTAATAACCAGATAACCAATAAGTATAGTTTTGTAGCAATAAATATAAAATTGTTTAAATAAATCTACACGTCTGGACGCTCATTCTGATCAAAAATACGGTTATGACAAGTAGGGTTGCAAGGGTAGGCGCAATCTATCTGACGGAAAGGCCTTCGATCATAATACCAATCTCCCACTGCCTTAGCAATTGACTGCACATCATGTTATGCAAA
The DNA here is from genome assembly GCA_026544285.1 of Pachyrhizus erosus. NCBI lineage: Eukaryota > Viridiplantae > Streptophyta > Magnoliopsida > Fabales > Fabaceae > Pachyrhizus > Pachyrhizus erosus. Next base: position 1,940 of record JAMLFT010012767.1, read on the forward strand.
CAAGTTAGCTCTTCAACTGGATATAAAGGAATAAAAACAGTAATCAACTTAAAAGCTTGATTACAAATTTTATCTTCCAACATTTTACTTTTTTGATATATTTTATTTCTAACAAATTAATTTAACTCATTTTACTTCTTATTTCAATAAATTTACAAATTTTACCTTTTGTCATTTTAGTCAATGTGACAAGTTAAAATAATTGCACATTTGATCTCTAACTTTTTATTTTTATTTTTGACAAATTTTATTCTTTTTTTATTTTTTAATAAATTTTACTCCTAATTTTTTTTATAGGTGAATTTTGTTCCTTAAAGAACAAATAACTGAAAGACAAACTATTAATTTGTTGAAAAAAATTCATTAAAAAATAAAAAATCAAAGGTAAAAGACAGAATTAAGCCTAAACCTAAAGCCACATAATAATGCACAAATTGGTGGAAAGGAGAAGACAATAACAGTTTCTTACTGTATCGGCTAACACTGGAGAGTCATTTCTCAACCATGTCTCTTGTGTTCCAGTTTGGCAGTGTGCATAGCAACCATCTATAAAATGCCCTTTAGATGGATCGCTCGCAGCCGCAGTAAATGCCCTTAAGAAATCTGTCCTGAATCCTGAAATCATGCATTAAATGAAGTCACTAACTGTTGTAGAATGTGGTTGTCAAAATTTTCCATATGCCCCTAAAAGCCTTCAGCCAAATGGTAGAAGGTTAAAATAAAATAACAGAAATCAAATTAATTTATACACAAGTTAAAAATAAACTTTTGAATAAATTAATATGAGAATTTCTACAAATTAATTTATATATAGGCTAAACTTAACTTATAGACACGTTTATTTCGTTATGCTTTTTTATTTTTTTCTGTTATAAGTGTTTAGTGGAAAAGTTTGTCCAAACAAAATCCAAATGATACATGTCAAGTAGAGTGTTAGACAGAGGCAGGACAAATTTTAGACAGCTTTATGAGGTTGATTAGAAGCCTAGCAAAAGTCCTAGAGTTTAGGTATCAGCAAATTTCACTGTGACACAAGTTATCAAGATCAGAAAATGTTCACCTTGCATTACACTGAGTTGATTCGATGAGCACCTTTTGATATCAAGCTTGCATTCACGCCATTGGCCATGGGGGTCAGCAGCACCTGGTGCCAAAATGTTTTTGATCTGAATCAAAGTAATATGTTAAGGATCAGAGAAAATATCACAAAGATGTCATCACTTATTAGGAGCAATGTGTTGGAGGGGAAGTGTGTTTCAGCATTCAACCATATACCATTAACAGTGTTCTCGTGTTCTCATTGAAACAAAATGTTTATGGAATCATAGTGATGCGGAAAATAGTATGCCAAGATAAAAAGAATATTCACTACTGAGTTAATTAAGCAATGGTGACTTTTTACACTTGGAATTCCAGGTTAAATTTTGTGAAAACATAAGATGAATGTCAGAAGCAACACTACAATTCTTTCAAATAGTTTACCGTCTTCTATATCCTAACCGATGTTGCTTAACCTTATAAAGCAAGTCCACCAATTGATCAATGAATATAATAACGCCTAGTATCAGTTTTAAGAAGGACCAAAAATAAATGATGTTCGCCTTGAGAAAGTTAATAATCTAACCTGCCATGAGTCATAGGCTGCATTTACAAAGAAGATTGGTGTACTGATTTGCGATACGATATTTTGGGGGAAAAAGCACTACACAATTGTTCAGAGAAAAGTATTAGTAACACCAAAGAAGTTGCAAAGGTAGAAGAAAATTCACAATTCACAAACTTACCAGCCCTGGTCTGACTCTTGAAGTGCAGGATGCAGGCAAATTCTTTGCTGAGCCCTAAAATAAAGATACAAAAGTCAGTCTCCATTGAATGAAAGCTTCATAAAGTTCTTTCTAAATAGAAAAGTGTGAAAACATTAACAGCAATATTTTGTTGTAAAACACAGCACATGCTAGTGCTATGGCAAAGGGAAAAATAATGAGAGAAAGGACAAGTACATGTGTTTGAACAACTTGACTGTAGAACTCTTCAATGCGCTGTGCTCCAGAGACATCCTTTCTGTTGTACAACAATAACATAATGAATCATTAGATGACTCAAGAAACTCCAAAAAGAATTCAGGAAAAAGGATAAGTAGAAAAAAAAATTAAAGCAGCTTACACATTGATAAAATAACCAGCATCTGCAAGGCATTTCACTTTAGTTGTTGCAGGTAGTAGTCTTTTGAATCTATCACAATTTAAAATAGCAGCCAATCCTCCAGCTGAACATCCAGAGATAATTGCCTGCAGTTGCAAGTTTCAGTGAGTGAACTAAAAAATTACACAACACAAGACAAAATTTGGCAATTAACAATATCCCATACATTTTGAGCATTTTTCATTCCCTTTGCTAGTAGATCCTCAACAACAGCAGCAAAAACCCTTGCTCCTCTGAAGTGCAAATTGGTTGCCTGATTTATAAATCATATTATAAAATCTCAGCAAAAAGAAAATTAGCATATAAAATTACTGAAATATTAATATTTTCGTAGAAATTTACATTTCAAAACTCCTTTGAATTTGTAAAACTTACCGGATCAACAGCTTCAACATCACCAGTAAATGATGACCCATCACAATACCTAACCTTGATTCTGTTCCAATCATAGAAATCTGGAATATACAGCACTTTTAGGGATTGGTTTGTAAGGACAGACGAACAACACATTGATTAGTAGGTAATACCTGGATTGAACTTTTTACTGTTACTGAAAAATCCAGAAAAGGAAAGTGTTGTATCCATTTTCTTGGATGAACCTAATCGAGTGTCCCTACGGGAAAGGCAAGTAGTAACGTTGTTGCACCACCCTCCTCCCTAAAAGAAATTGTATTTAAGATCATTAACAAGAATAGAGAACTTTCCAATATTTCATATATTGTATCTAGAAAATATCTACAACTTACAAAAAAAGGACTAGCTAATTGACCAATGTTAGCATACTGCATATCTATAAAATGTATAAAGAGATATGCTAACACCACACTATTTAAACAGACCCCTACTTCAAATTTACAAGGCAACTATATAAAAAAGTTAATTGTTTTCACTTTTATAATATGCCATTACCATTTACAAACCATGTAACGACATTATATTGAGTTTAATTATCATCATTTGTGATTGGATTACAATGTAAAGAAGTGTATATCAATAAAATTCTATTTTTATTATTTGAAATCATTCTGTCTTTCACTCCTCCTCTACCTAAATCCTTATAATTTCAACAACCAAATTTGAGACTTTAGAATTGAAATATATGACTATAAGGGGATGTTTGTATTAAAATTTAATATTCCTATTGGGAACATTTTTTCAAAATTCAAGAGATAAGAATAAAAAGTGGGAATGAGAAGGGAAGATAACTGTTGCCATGGAAAGGCAGCATGCCCACCTCCTCACCATTGAAATAAAAAATTAAAATAAATGAAAACATGGGAAAACCACTTTCTTGGAAATCAACAATGACCAAATACAGAAATGTCACATTCCCAAGTTCATTTTTGTGGAAACAACTAAATAAACCTCAAAACAAACACAGCTCATATTTAAAAATTAAAAGTTCCACTTCTGATTTAGTTGACAGTTTAATAAAGCAATATTCATACATGTGCTCACAAAAAATAAAAAAGTAACATACAAATGACATATGAAATGAATGTTTTCTTGAATTGGTAAAAGAATAAAGACTCATTATAGATACCATTTTGCAGAAAGAAAAATACCTCAAAGTGAACTATCCAGTTGTTAATCCCTGCTCCAGATCCCTTATGGAAGTGGTAAGCTGGTGGACTCCCATCCAGGCAAACTGCAAAAGATGTTAGACATCAATTTCAAAACTACTATAAACAAACAATAGTGGTGAAGGAGATGAAGAGCATAGCAGCAATTTCTCACCAGCTCCCTTTGCCACTGCATTTTCAACAAAAGTAATTCCCACAGGAACCCCTTCGGCCTTTAGTAGTAGTACTACACATATCAGAAGACTCAACCATTGGCCCATTCTAACAATCTCCATTCTGCACGAATAAACAATAAAACAATGCATAAAAAACGAGAAATACATAGCACCTTGGATGTATCAATAGGGCGTTTTATTTAATTAACATAAAGAAACATATTTTAGTACAGATATAAAATAAAACAAAAGCGATATCATAATAAACCCTTAACATAAAACAAGGAAAATTTTATATCATCTTTCCTATCTTGTCATTTGCTACCGCATCACTTACGCATTCCAGTTACCAACAAAGGATCAACTCTTTTTTCTTCTAACTTTGAAAATAATCAACCAATAAGTTTGAAATACGTATGAACTAGCAAAATGACACCTTTAATATTGTCTTCTTTGCCTAGAGAGTTTTCTTGCTTATAGAAATTGTTTTTCAACTTTTGGGTAGAACCTTTACCAAAGAGGAACAAAAACAAAAACTACCCTTCATGAAATCTTGCACTGAAATATATATACATATATATATGAATAGAAAATGGAAAGAGATTTAAGGAGACTTGTGTAAGGAGAATAAAATCTACACACAATTACAAAACTATTATCATTAGTAATGTTATGTGCAAAGGAAGATGAACTATTTTAAATTCATAGAACAATCTTAGAATCAGAAAACCACTTCATCTATTTGGTGTCAAAAGGCTTAATTTATTCAACAAAGTAGCCCAGAAAACGAAATCTCAGATTCTTCAGTAGGTTAACTGGGACACTCCAATACCCTCATTGCTACCTAATGGAAAATTCACAAACTAGCATTTCCATATTTGAATATGAGGCCACATCAACACAAAAGAAATTATATTAACAACTCTTCACCCTCCAAACTAAGCCCAAAAACAGATTATTGATCCCATCCTAACACTTCCTAGATCAACAACTCTTCACTATGGGACTAAAGTTGAAAACTTTTCCTACATTCTAAATAGCCCAAAATAGAAGCTTTCAATCCCACAAACTACTCATGAAAATTGGTGGAAAAAAAAACAAAAAACAAAAATATAGTATGTATAAACTATAAAGAAGATGAATATGAAACTATGCTATACCTTAAATGGAAGCTGGGGTAGTGTACTTGAAAGAATGTAAGTGAAATCCACTTCAGGAAGGATGGCTTATAAAATACTTAAGCTACCGACACGTCTTTGAAGAGAGGAAGATCGGTTGTACTTTGGAACTTGCAAGAACACAATTTTATATAAATGTTATATTTTTATTTTTATGTTACTACTAGGAGCACATTTGCTAAATAGAGTGGCCATGTTAACGCGTAACACCTGTGAATCTTTATTGCGAGAGGGAAATAATAGACTCAAAAAGATAAAGACACAAGGAAGGGAGTGAAGTAATAAAGAATAAAAGAATTATAATTTTTATTTTTATTTAACATTTTTTATGTGAAAAACATTTTTATTCAGTTTCATAAGAAAATAAAATATATAAATAATTATTAAATTAGTATATTATGTGAGTATAATCTTTATCTTGGTCTTATAAGAATAACATTTGTCACATAATTTAACTCGTCTAAAATATAAAAAATATACCTTAAATAATAAAGTACAATTATAATTATTAACTAAAAACTTAATTATTAAAATTGTAATTATTTTTAAATTTTATTGCATATATACACATATATGATCTTATCACATTTTTAATTAATAATTAAGAATGTAAATAATTTTCTAAAATAAGTTTTTCATCAAATACTTTCTTACCCCGGATAACTAACGAGGACTAAAAACAATATAAATTTTATCATTGTTGTTTTAGTAAATTACAAAAATATTATTTTGAGATTTCCTTAGATTTCTCTTGATATTCCTATTTTTTTATATTCACACAAATGATCTATATATAATTTTAAAAAAAGAGAGAGAGAATATGTCACTATAATTTATTATTGTTATTTTAGGTACATCACAACCTCTACCTCTACGTCTACATTTATTATTAATAGCCGTTGTGCTTATTCTTGAATTGATGTTCTCTATTTTTCTCTCTCTGGTTTTCAATAGAAGAACGTTGGTTGAGGTGAGGATATTGGTTTGTGGAAGCGACAACTGGCACGCAGATGTCGGTGATTATTTTAAATGGGACCCAACAAGAGTTTGGTGTTGACATTGTTTACTTTTGAAGGTAAGGTGCATATCCGACGGTGAAGTTTTGTCCCATAATCATCTCTAATCTCTGATTCTCATCCAACAGCACATTGCATGCACACACTTAAAGCTGTCATCCAATAAATCAGATTCGGTTCTAATCGATCCTGTTCCCAAACATCCCCACATGCTATCCAAAAGTATTTCTTCCATTACAGTGTCTTACTTTGTTTGCTAGTCACAATAAATAAATTAGTGAGAAATAAAAAAATATGTAAAAAATAAAGTAAAATAAAAGTTTTTTAATTAAAAAAAAATAAAATAAAATAAAATACTTAAATTAAAATTGTTGGGAAATAATAAAATATTATTATCATTTATTATTTTATTTTTATTATTACTGTTAACTAGTATTGTTTATTATTTATTATTAGTATTTCTTTTATGATTATTATTTTTATATAATTAATATTATTATTATTATAAGAAAAGAAAGAAGAAAAATATGGACTATGACACATACGCTACTACTTTCAGAATTGTATGAGCCCTAAGAAAAATAATAAATTAAACCCTTTTATAATTATATATTTGAAACATATAATATAAAAAAATTGACACACAATTTTATTAAAATAAAAAAATATTTTGTACTTACAATACAAAATAATTTTATACTATCATTCAATCACAAATTATTATATATAATAAATTTATTGACTTTTGTAATAATTATTTTACAAGTTATATCAACAGTGATTTTTTATAGAATGATAGTACAAAATTTTTTTTTTAGCATGAATGTATGATTATTTAATTTTTAAAAGTATATATTTTATTATGTTAAAAAATAACATATTATATACAAGATAGACATGAAAATAAAACGAGATAGAGAAAATTTTGATATCTATAGGCTTAAAGTTGAAATATCCATTGAGAGAGAGTGTTTAATTTTATTTTTTCGTTTGAAATCTTCATCAAATGTACGAAGTCTTCTAATATATCTTTTTATTATAAAGGATCAATCTTTGTGTCAAAAGAGAAAAAAACATCATTATCCTTTCATTTCTAACTTTCGCTAATATCACTTCAGAAGTACATATGTTTTTTTGTACATTCTTACTTTTATTTTTCTTTATTCAAACTTTAAAACTTGAGAAACTCTTTTGATCTAGAAGTTTACTTATGCACAAATGTTTTATGTTTTATATTAAATATTTTTCAAATTTTAAATGTTATTACAAACAGAAAGGATACAACTAATAAGATATATAAGCACAAATATCCTAAGCATTTGAAAATGTGAAAACAAAGTAGCTAGATTGATCTTTATTAACGTGTAATTAAAAAAATATGTCTGAAGCATATTATTTGTCCAAGATGATAAAAATAACATTGGACACTTAAGCTTTTCAAAATAACATTTTGGATGATTCATTTATGCTTTGGAGCTTAGTCTTATGAAAACATTGGACAACTGCCCATTTTTAACGTATTGGATGTTTAGTTTATTTTATCTTTTGTTAGAATCAAAGTTAAAAATATTATGTTTTTCGTGCTTTTGGATGCTTAAACCTGTCATTAGAGCTCATCATAAAACATTAGTACACTATCAAATTATAAAATGATAGATTTTAAGGGATCAAATATCGTCCATGTCGTTAGGTTCTAACAAAGGGATTTAGTTTTGGTTATCTCCCTAATTTTTCTTTTATGTTGCTAACTACTAATGTTTTAAGCTAGGGATAACAAATTGTACACAAACCAATGAGTATTCACAAAAATATCCACAAGTGGATAGGATAATTATTCGCTTATTGGGGATGGGTTTAGAACAAGTATTTATCCATAAATTTTAATAGGGATGGATGCAGGTACAGGTATTGTAATACCCACCCCACCTCACCCTACACCTATTATATATATATAGTTATAGTTATAGTTATAGTTATAAAAAATAATTATATATTTTACTAATTTTAATTTAATGACTAACCAATAAATAAAAATGGTTGAAACATAAGCAATGTAACATCTCAGATTTTATATAATAGTATGTTGCAAGTTAATTTTTCTATCATGATATGTGGAAAATATTTAAGAA
>JAMLFT010012768.1:0-10202 GCA_026544285.1 Pachyrhizus erosus
AATAATTTTTAAATATATAATCACCTATGTATATATCATATTTAATAATGTTATACTATGAAAAATAATATAATTGCAGTAATAATAATAAAATAATAATATATATAATATGTATAATATCATCCATTCACATATGTATATGACTCGTAAAAAATATGTTTTGTTACTGTACTTGCATACTATCATGTCACATTATCAAGCATAAAAAAAAATTAAAATTAAAATGAAAGAAAAGGTAAAATTGGAGAGCAGAAATAAATTCTTGTAAAAGTTGAGATGTGCAATATAAAGGATAAAATAATAAATATAATAATGGTTAAAATTATTATATTGTAATAGATAATTATTTTAAAAAAATATAATTTAAGAAGCATTTTAAATATTTTGTAGGAATAAGTCCGTGATTTTGTCTTTAATGAATGATAATTTTTTCAATAAACTATAATATATATAGTTCTCAATCATATTATTTATTGATTGATTGTAAGGATTATTTTAAATTCTTAAAAATGACATTGAATAGAAAATTTGTAAAAATTGTTAAATCTGATATAATATTATAAGACTGATAAAAATGAGGCAAACAAGTCCCTATAGTTACACCAGTGAAGATGCTATAATAATAACAATTATAATTCCACCATCAATGCCGTTTATCCGGTTCTTTTGTCACCTTATTCCGTACAAAAAACCCACTGTTGATATTGGAGCACAACTCAAGATGCAGCAGTCGTTGCAGTGTTAAAGAAAATGAAAAAAGAAAAGGGAAAAGTATGCCCTAAACCATCCATTTATTTGCTTTAGTTTTTTAGTTTTTTGTTATTCCATTTTCTTGGAGAGGGTAGGGGAGGAGTGGTGGAGCCAAAGCTATTGTTGGTAGTTTTGAATCATTGAGTGGCATATTCAATTCAAAAGGAGCTACCACACTAAAAAAAATTGCATTGCACCTCTCCTCATTCAGTCACATGAAACTCACAAAGTCTCAGTGGTGTTAATTCATCTTCCATCAAAGAATCAGTACACCAATAGTTTATACAACCATTTAGGCCAAGTCAGCACAATACCATTGAAATGAACATTTTTCAAATAACACAAATATTAAAAAAAAAAAAGTACTAAGTCTTGAGAGAACGCATGCCAACTTAGTAGCATTTTTAATATTTCCAGCTTTGGCATACAGCTTTAGTCCATTGAAACCGAATTAAAAGGTGCACTCAGTAGAATACAGAGCCACAACAGTGGGGTCACAAAATTGTGTATGATCACCAACTTAATGTGTAGAATAAATATATAATTACATGATTATATAATTGCATATTGAAATAAATATATTGAAGTGAAAATGATGTTTTTCTTCAATGGAGAACTATGCGATGTCAGCATCACAGGAGTATAGATACATTGTGTGAAGTTCAAATTAGTCACTCAACTTGAAAACGTCAATGAATTACTTGTGTACTGCATTATGGTATTGGGTTTCCTGTATAAATGACAGGCAGAGAACGTGCATGTTAGAAAGTTGGCTTTAACGTCATACACTTTTGCATTTCTGTACATCCATAATGCCTAATAGTAACTCATTTCAACAACTTTATCCAAAAAAAATATCATAAGATTAGAATTTTTTGGTACAACTTTTATTATTAACATGCATTGATATTATTATAGAGTGTTGGAATAATAATGCCTATCTCTTTGCCTTACTTGAAATTTGTTCAAGGACTTTTTATTTTTTGCTGTATAGCATTTTACTCAATTTATTTTGCTTTCCTTTCCATTTTTCTTTCGAAAGCTATGGTTTTCATTCTTTTTACCAAATTAATGAAAGAAAAAAGCATATTGTAACAAAAAAAAACGCATAAGATGTTTCCTATAATTGAGAGAAAAACGAAAAATCTGTTTCGCTAAAAGGAGGAAAAAAGTATTTATTTTAGTTTTCTAAATGTATATATATTTAATGTTACATTATCCGTTCATTGTCATATTAAAGTACTCCTTTAATATTAGTTTGAATAAAATATTTGTTTATCTCTCCTTTTATCTTTATTTTTATTTCTAATTTCTCATAAATTATTTTATTTTATTTTTAATTTTTTATGTTAATTTTATCTATTAGATAATTATGTGACAAACATAAATTATGCATAATTTTTTTTTGTTTAAATTTTTAATAATTACAAATTTTTTGACAGTTTAAATATTTATTATTGTCTCAGAATTTAGTGTTAAGAATTTTGATTTTTTTAACTTTTTTACAATTTCAATCTAACGACAAATTTGGAACAATTAATATTACGTATAAACTTGAATAAAAAAAATTTAGACATAAATTTTGCTCATTATGCTAATTAAAATTATTGTCATAAACTAAAAAAAGTCAAAGAAAATTAAATGTCTCGTAGTGTCTTTATGTTGAGTGCATGATCAGATTACCCTCGTCGTGGTATGCCTAAGGGTACCACAGGGGCATAACCTTTCCATGAAAATTTCAGATAGATAAATAAACTTTAGTTCAAAACTTACTTTTCACATAGAATTTATGTGAGCAACTTATAAATTTTTTAATTAAAATATTTGGTAAACTTATTTATTTTACTAATTTAAGTTTTTTCAGTTGTATTATAATTAATAGCTTTTTTTTTATCATGTATTATTCTTAATATTTTAATATAACTTTATTTTTATCGTTTAGTTTTTTTTACATTAGCATTAAAATCTATTTTCACTTCTCCAATAAAAAAAAGTCTCCCACTATTATTATTATATTGAGTTTGGTTATTTATCTAGTTTGAACTATTTATTTTAATTATTACACTATTCTTTATTGTTTAATTTAATATTTTAATAAAATATATGATATTTTAGTTCATACAATTTTTTTATATATTCCTTCAAGCCTTCAATATAGACGTTCCATGATATACCCAAAACTTAAGATATAATTATATGAGCATGTATTATTACTCAAAAGAAAAAGACAAAATAATATTAACTTATTAACTAAAAATTAAAAAATTACAATGACAAAATATTAATTTTTACAATTCAAAAGTATAAATTATGACAAAATATTATTAAATTATTTTAATTATTATTCTATTTAAAAATATTTTTAGCTTATTATCCGGATTATACTATTTCTTGTATTACATTCTTTATATTAATTTTCAATAAAATATTTTATCATTAGAAAAAAATATAAAAATTTAAATTTTGTGAAAATGATCAAAACGGCATTTTTGTTTAAGAAAATATAATTATATAAAAATCATATAAGTATGTCTTCTTATATCATTTTACATTTTTTTAGCTAATTTTACAACTAAATTTACTAGTACTTCTAAGCTAATTTATTAATTTTCAACAAGTAACTATTTTAGTATTTAGCTAACTTATCACTAGTGTTATCAAACACATTTTCGAAGAATAACTTCATAATAGAAACAAATTTGGGAGGATTTTTTAGTCACATATGCCAATATCTTAATCATGTTATAAATTATTTTGATATATGATCTTATCCACTAAACACCTTTTAATTAAGTTAGATATTTGTCCGTACTCTTTTTTGGGAGGTGGAGGTGGGGATTGAATGATTCCACATTGTGACTTTTTTGTGCCTCTGTCCTGTACAAGGAACCACAGTCTTACAGGAATTGAACTTGAACCACAAAACTAAGCACATGTGATTCTATTATGTGTATCTATATGAAGGAAATGAATCAAAGAACTAAATATATCTTCAATCAAGCACTTTCACGTGCTTCTGTCCCTTTTGCACTGCTTGTTTGTTCAGAACTATGATAGGGTCATTCTTTTTTTTTTTTTTTTCCTGGACAGAAATTCATAAGGTCTCTAACATGAAGTTTATCTCTCTTTTCTTTTGTTGGGCCTTTCAGCTTTAGCCCCCTTTTAATAGGGAAAAAAAGAGGATAATAACTTTACAAACTTGAAATTCATAAAATTATGTTCTGCTCTTGGGCTTGCATATACAGTAAGCTAAACTTTGGCCCAAGTCAACCATACCAAACATGTAAAGACATAAAATAAGCACACTGCACAAATTTCTTTAATTTTTATTTTTTGTAAGAACACAAATTTCTTTAATTAGCAAGTCTATTCATAAACGAAAGAATTTGACCAGTGTGCACTCTTGACTCATCTTTTTCGTTCTGCGGTTCAATTCCTGCATAAGCAAGCACAATTTTTCAGTAAAAAAAATAATGTCTTTTGAAAGAGTAAACCTAGGTCTACTTTAAATTCTGGAATTTAAACAATACAAGCAACTGTTGATGATCAATTTCAAAAAAAAAAAAAATTATTACTTTTCGTTTCTAAAAGAGTTTAGGCATGGTAGAAAATATTGGTCCATTCTAAAATAGATGGAACCAATCCACAAAATGGCCGAACAAATGAAAGTATAAAACGACAGCCCAACTCATTACCCCAAAAGCAAAATTTAATATTATTAAAAACTATATATATATATCTTCTGGATTGTCATCAACGGATCCGTGGCGCAATGGTAGCGCGTCTGACTCCAGATCAGAAGGTTGCGTGTTCGATTCACGTCGGGTTCAAACCCCGATCCGTTAGCTACCTGTGGATCTCTCTTTTATTTATTTTTCCACAACTGTGTTTGCGATTTCTTCAAACACTTTCCGGTTTCCACCAAATCTTTTACACTGATTTATGTGTTTCCTCACTAGCTACATTGCTTATTTGGACCGTATTGTTTATAAATAATTTAATATACAAGATTAGTATTAATTATAGGATTACAAGCAAGTTGGATCCAATTTGTAAATTTGATCAATTTAATCTAATTTTTATCAGTTGAGTTGTATCATTAGGTTAAATTTGATTTATCTTAATAAATTCAACTAGAATTGTGTTAGGTTAAAAATTTAAAATTTTAAATCTCTCAACTCAAATATACATTAAACATATAAAAATTTTCTACTAATATTAAAAATTCTAAACTTAAATAAAATCTTATAATTTTTACCAATTCATTCTCATACGATTATATTTTTAAAATATTTGTTATTAAAATATTTCATATTTATTTTAAATTTAAGATATTATTTTTTATAAAATTAAAGAAGTAGAAATTATTTTAATGACTCAACTCAATGAGTTAATACAATTATCTAACTCAATTAAAATTAAATTAAATTAAAAAATTATCTAAAATTAATTCAACTCAAATTACTTTATAATAGGATTATAGTTGTTTATGTTATCACCTACCCGTATGTTCTATTACAGAAGTATTATGGACTTGCATTGCATACGGCAAAAGTGAGATTGGGCATTCCTAGAAGGGCCCATACATTTTATACCCCTAATCTTTATAAGGAGGGTTGTGTTACGCGATAACACATAATAATTCTTGACATTTTTTCATTACATCTAACGTCCTATGATAGAACCTTCCGTATATGAAAAGAAAAAAGTTTAAACAAAATAATTAAGCACCAAAGGTTTACTAGGAGATAGCATTTTTTTTCAGATTTGTCTTTATAATTTGAGACAGATTCTTTACTTACTATTTTTGGAAAATGATTAGTATTTTAATTGAAGAATAAGTTGTCGGAATAAACCAGAATAGAAAACTATAATGCCTTTTCTTTTTCTATTTTTCTAGCAACATAGACTTAAAGGGAACAGATAAATGGGACGGAGAAATTGTTTAAGAATTGCAAACACTAATGTGTAAGATTTTAGAATAAACTAATATTTCACTCTATCTATAAGGTCACTATTAGGATTATCATAATCAACACAATTTAATTTAAATAAAAAGTATTGAATTAAATTGGATTGATTAATCAAATTGATGTGTAAATTAATAAACTCAAATTAATAAAATTGAATATCAAATTAAAAAATCTTACACACAACTCAACACAACAATATTATAAAATAAAAAATTATTAATATTAAAATTTTATTTATCTTTAATTTTAGTTATTTATTTTTAAATCTAACTTGTTTAGGATTATATTTTAGTATGGTTCAAGCTGACATACACATGATGACAAATAATGTAGTTCATCAGATTCCGAAGGATAAGTATCTTATTTGGGCTTAACACTAATGCATTCGGTCACAAATAACAACCAACATATCATCTTGGGATTCCACATGATCCCTAGTCGTTGCCACGTAGGCCATGTGACTTGTAACCCTAATAAATTTTTCTACTAAAGCCCAAGATATTTAAGCAAAACCAAATGTTATGTACAAACACTTTCATTTTCCCATTACCTCATCTTTTTTTCTGATTGACTTGATCATTGGAGTCTCTATAGGTGGTTACCACTAAATTCCTCGATTTGTTACTAATGTCACCGCATGAAACCTCATTACAATTGTAGGACTTGATTGCAATTCCACCATTGAACATATCTCTTAAGACTAAATATCTATCTTTTTTACATTTTTATATTTTCTTTGGTTTTTGATTTTTTTCAAACATTTTTTATTTCATATATTCTTAAATATTTAGTCTAGTGTCTTGACCTCATTATAATTGGGATGAGTTATCTAAAATAGTTCAACAAACTTAACTCAATCTGACCATTTTTTAATCAATTCAAGTTCAAGATCACTCTAAACTTAGTTCAACTTATATTTACTACTAATTCTATTGGTTAAATGATTAATTTATGAGCTTTCGTCCAATTTTTTTAAAACCAAATGAGGTCATTATACTCTTAACTGAATTGAATTGAGTAGATGGTAAAATATGTTAGTCTAACTTATCTTGATAAATCCCACCACTTTCCATATATGGATTAAGCATGGATTGACAAATTGGTCTACTAAAAAGAATTAAAAATTTTAAAATCTAAAAATATGATTAAGAAAAATAATTTTACACTTCAACTAATTATTATCTCTTTCACTTATCTATCTAATATTTTTAAATTATATTATTTTATTTAACTTTTCTAACTATTTTATCTTTAATATCGACAATAAAAATAAATATCACATGAACATATTTACCTTTAATGATGTTTTCTTAATCTAAGTATTAAGTCCTAAATAAAACAACACTATTGGACTAAAATGAAACCAAAATCCAAAATTTTCACTAATTTGCTATTTTTTTTTATTTAATTTAGTAATTAAAAATTATTGACTCAACTAAGTAACTTACCTTGCTTAAAGTGTCTTTTTATGATTTAAAAAAGATTAATTGATTGAATAATCCCAATCCATCTTTCTTAAAAAAAAATGAATTAAATAAATTAAGTAGTGAACTTAAATTTATTTTGCCTTACCTAGTTTAGAAGTTATTGGTTATAGCAAAACAACTATGATAAATATATAAGAAACATTTTTTTATCTAAATCTTTTAAAGTTTAAATTATACTATTTAATATTTTAATTAGATAATTTTTTTTTTATCTTAAATGTATTATTAAATTAAAAGTTTCTTAAACATAAATCGTATTTATAATATTTCATATTAATATAAAAATAATTTTATTTTTTATTTATATCTATTAAAATTAATGTAATGTATATTTCTAAAATATATAAAAATATAAATAATTTGATTCTCTTCTATTGATGTTCAATTTTTATAAATTTTTATACTAATAAATAAAATAATATATTATGTAAATTACATTAATATGAATCAATTTTCTCTAATATGTGTGTTAATTGTTAAAATAAGATAGGTACATTAAAACAAGGTTGCTTCTTCTTTATATATATATATATATTAATTATTAAATTAAAGATAAAAATAGTAGAAGAAGAAAGATGGGTTATTTGTCTTTTGAACTTGTTGTCTGAAATGTTAGTAAATAGTGAGGTGTTGAAAAGTATATCCGATCCAGCAGGTATGTAAAACGAAGTTATCCGTTTTGCCTAATATGGTTGGATGATAAAATATATAGGTAAAGAAGGTGTTTTTCACAGTTGTAAATGAATATGGGAGGGGAGAAAAGGAAGGAGATAGCGAGGGGCAAACACATGACATGACATGACATGACAAGTTTAAATAAAAGATGGGAATGGGACGGTGGACACCCATTCGAATTAAAACTCTATGCATAGGAATGTAACTGTCAAAGTCCCACAGCCACGCCCAATGTCACTGCCCCACACACACTTCGCACCATACCCGCTTGTTTGGTGGAGACTTGTCTACACCACCAAAACACTCTTACTTTTGACCATTGCCGTGGTACTTTGGATTTGTGTCATTCTCACCTCCATTATTTACCATAGCACATGTTTCAATTTATATCACCCTCTTCATGAAACTAAAAATATCCCCCTTTTACCTTTTTTTATTATTATTTCCATTGCTTCCAACTTAAAAAGATCACCCTCTTTTAGCAATGCCATGCATCTACTCACTCCACTTTCTTCTCCCTCCTATACACCTCGTGTGTTTGAGGAAATCTCCATTGCCCAACACTTCTATCCAAATAGATATCATCATTGGATTTCGAGGTCCCTTTTTCTAACTCAATCGGGTCAACTCTTTATTAGTCAGTCAATCGCACTCTTCACCCCACAAACTATTCCATTTTTTATGTTCAATGTATCCACTTATTATGAATGGATAAAGCCAATTATACTTAACCCGTTCATGTTCTTTCAACAAAAAGCACGATAATGGATGATGGTTTTGGTTAATTTTGGAGTGGATCCAATTCTTCTTTGAAACTTTTCCAGCTTTTTACTCCTCCTCCAACTCTCACTAGGGACCTATATTATCGGTAATACCACCACTTACTACGGGCTTCCTCAACTGGTTATGGGACGTTGATGTTTAAAATAAAAATATCACACCCTAAATTTATGTACTCATTGCAATCCCAATACAATCTTCACACTTTCAGCAAAAAGTTAACTATTGCTAATTTATTAAAAGGTCTTGCTACCAGTGTTTTAAAGGATATTTATCAGAGAACCTTTAATGCATTTTATTAAGGGCTAACCACATGCATGTATTTTCATGACTGAATGTTTAATGCAACTACATTCTTAAGATTTAAATTTAAGATTAATGACTAAGTTAAAATAATTTTTCGTTAATTCATATATGTGCTTGATAGTAAAAAAAATGTTTTAAATTATTTATAAAAGGTATTTTTTATATTTCTTAACATTTATCATCGATTAATGCATTATAGGACGACCTAAATAACAATCTTAGATAGAATATGCTCAAATGTTCAATCCTTAATCAGCCACTAATCGATTCTTGATGTCCAACAATGTTAAGATTTGAACTCTGGAATGTCATTTGGCTAACTATAAATCACGATTTTTTAACATAGAAGGTTAATTTCATAAAAATTTGTATGATAAATTAAGGTATTAATTATTGAACGTGAGGACTTGATAAAACACATTCTTTTTTTTTTTAATTAATAAGCTAGGTGACTTTTGTTGTATTAAACAAATCAGTTTTACTTCTTTTATGAGTATTTTTTTTTCATTTAAATATTATACTAATTAAATTTAGTGAATTACAATTCTTAGCATTCGTTATACTCGAATTGCTATAGGAGGCTAATTGGGATAAGAAGAGATGCTTTGGAGGCTTCATCACCTTTAGATATTTCAAAGCTTAAGTAAACTAATTGTAGAGTAATTGGTAGTGGTAGAGGGTTAAATATATTTAGAGAAGAGTTTTTGCAGCCTATAAAGAGGTGACGTGTTATGTAGCGTGAATCATCAAAGGAGTGGTTAAAGTAAGATGTTTTCTACATTCAAAGCCCATGTGTTTTGTGAGAAATGGATTATAGATCGAACAAGCCCCATTTGTGAAGAGAGTTCGAGTCCAGAAAACTCCAATCACCAATTAGGTTGATCAAGAACTAGCTCTGGGTTCATTGAAAATTTTGGCCGGTGTATGTACTTAATAATTACTTAGATTTCATTTCTATTGCATTGAAAAATATGTGCTAACTGCTAAGGTTTTTGGAATTATATGCATCGGAAATTGGAGTAAAATGATATTTTCTCCCGTTAAACTATATTTCACTCATAATTTAATTTCTTACCAATTTACTTTATGCGTATAATTCTGTTTTTAAATCACGAGTCCCATTAACAACTCTTTTAAGGATAATAGTTAAGAAATTAAATAAAAATTATACTTTTTTAACAAAATTTTACTACACCACAAATTTTTTCCCTACATAAAAAACATTATAATT
>JAMLFT010012769.1:0-10201 GCA_026544285.1 Pachyrhizus erosus
AAAATTGATAAATTCAATTATAAATTAAGTTATTTTCAATTATAAATGAACGACATTAAATTATTTTAATGATAATAAATATAATTATAATAAAAAAATCATACTTTTAAAAATATTTTTTAAATTTCAATTAACTAAATGTTAATTTATAATAATGATAGGATGATATGATATGATTATAAGATTAGTTTTGGTAATTAATTGTGTAACATTTAAAATTTAAAGAATGTTCAACAATATCCACTTAATTATATTTAATTAGTAATTAATATAATTTTATTTTATATGTCTGATACAATTGATATGATTGATTAAAATTAAATGATAATCAAAATTAATTATAATTAATAGTAATAAAATTTAATTATATAAATCCTTAAGTTGTATACTTGAAACCGTATAATTTTATGGGATATATTTATTGTCTTTAAATGAAATCATGGTTTGAGTAATCACTTATTGAATTTTATAGATTTGAGTTTTATAAAATTTAAAGTTTAAGTATCAAATTTCAATTGAATCTAATATATTATTGTGAAAATTGTTACAATTTAATGATTGTAGCCTAAGGTATTAATTATATTTTTATTTTGAAATTTAATTTTATTTATATTATAATAAGTCTAAATCTTTTTTCATGTAGGTTTAAAATATAGATAAATATCATTGATAGAGTAAGATCAATAAGTTTTATATTTTTAAAGCAAGTATTGAATCAATTTTTTGAAAAGACTCCGTCTAAAATAGTTTAAGCTATGTATCATATATATTTTGTTTTTTTTTTATATATTATGAATATAATATTTATTATTATATAAATAATATTTATTATTATATGAATATGATGCCAAATTTTATTTTTTATTAGAATAATGATTCACAAAATTATTAAAAAAAATTGATTTACTATTAGAAAAAGAATTTTTCTTTCAGATAAAAAATCACTTCAAAAAAATTTGGCAGAATATTATAGTTAAAAAGATGTTGGATGAAAAAATTTGATTGCACAATTCAATATTATTTATTCCATTGAAGAATTAGTAATTTTAAAATTATTGTATTCAATTGTTTAATATTATTTATACCTTTTTATGTATTTTTTAATTATAAATATGTATTATACTATTTATAAAAAATGGATAAAATGACACTAATACACATAAGATTAATATCAAAATAGATCTATAAACTCAAATTGATGAGAACATCGAAGTCAATTATTTTATTTTACAAGTTAAAAATTTTGCACATTATATTTATATATTCATACATTTTATTACACAATAATATTTCATTTCTTATTAATCATTGTTCTCATAATTTTTTTAATAGAGTATACAATAAAAATATAATACTAAATTATTATTTTTTCAATAATTTTTTATTAGGTGTTTTAGATACAAAACATATATTTTAACAATTATATATAATTTTTTTATATTTTATCATTAATTCTATTTATATCAATAATATATCCTTTATAAAAAGATACAGAATTTACTTTCTTATGTCATATTTTTTTTTTATTACATTACCTTATTAGTAATCAATTTTAATAAGTATATATCGCAACATATATTTTAATAAAAAAATATAATATTATTCATATATAAATTTAAAATCATTAATATTAAAAATATTATTGTTCATATATATAAAATATGTCACACTAAATACACATAATGAAACTATTTATCTCGTATATTGACAGGTCAAAAATCTAGTTCTTTGATAATGTTTATGTAGTTATCCAACTAGTGTATTATATAATTAAAAAAATAATTAGAATGTGAAAAAATATAAAAATTATGTTGTTATTTAATTATAGATTAATATATATAGTAATAATTATTTTATAAATATTAGGATTATTTAGTGTAAAATATTTATATTAATAATGTATCAAAATTAAATTTTAATAAATATTATTGATCTTATAAAAATTATTTTAAACGTAATTTCTAGAATAATTTCTAATGTGTTAACTATACAAAATTTTTTAAATTGATGATATATTAAAATCAAACTCATAAAATTTTCATATAAAAAGTCACTAAACTTATATGGTAAATGATTATAAATATATTATTCTTAAAAAATTGAATAAGAATGCATTAATAATGCAAATATGTTTTACATTATAAATTAATATAGATAGATATATATAGAGAGAGAATGACTGTTGAATTTTTGTAACAATTAATTATATCTGTGATATTTTTAATTACTTAATAATGCAAATATTTTTACATTAATAATGTATAAAAATTAAATCTAATAAATAATAATCGAACATATTTTATAAATTTTCCTAAGAACTATATTCTCGAAAGCATGTTTGGCACGAAAGTAATTTGTTTAGGAATGACAAATTCCTTATATCAAAAGCTACTTAGGAAAAAAAAAGTAATGTTTTCAATATTTACATAATTATGTATTTATATAAAAAATTGAAAAAAAATTGTGGGAGCGTGTAACTAAGATCCGTCATTGATATTCGAGTAAGAAACATTCAAAATATGGTATAATTAGCTCACAGTATTTTTTTTATACATACAACTCAAACTCAAATCTTCATGTTAATGCACTAAATAATTTTTTTTCTAATAAAAGCATTTTACCCCTTTTATTTATTTTTATCAAATATCCTCGAGTATACATTAAAAAATATTATATAAAATATTTGATCAATTTAAATTTGAAATAAATAATCGTTCCATTTTATTTAATATTTTAAAATTGAGATACAGAATAATTTTTTTATTTCATCATAAAATAATTAAATAATATGATAATTTTGTTAAATCATATTTCATTTTATTTCACTCTGTATTAAATATTCAAATATAACTCAAATTCCTTAATTTGCTTGGCTAGTGTAAGGATAGTTACATGCATCTGCCCTTTACTTTGTCTTATTCATCGAACGGTAAAATTTCTCTTACTTCAATAAGCTAGTTCGTGATTAAAACCATAGCTTTAGTCATGAAAAGGAGGAATGTCATGACTCATGATCATATTGGGTTAGATGGAGTCACATATTAACAATCTTTTGGGTGGAAAAAAGAGAACAAGTCATCTTCACAATCAACCTGTTCAAGGGCAAGATAATTATTTAGATCCACGACGACAACAACGGTTGGAACTTTCTTTTCCTTTCCATCTAATGAAATTGATAGATATTTTTAATTTGGAAGATGTTAGGGTGGCTTTGGGGAACTTGGGTTAAGGTGAATTTTTCACAAGCAATATGTTTGTGTTTAATATAACATACAAATTTTAAGCATTTATTATAATATTTGGACATCATATATCATTGTTTGATTACATTTAAGAAAGATATAATTCTAACGGTGTGGTTTGTGGAAGATGAACACTTAACTGTTGTAGTAGTCTCTTGGGTCTTGTAAATAATCATGCATCGATCTGAAACTGAATTGGAACGTGGGTGTTTTTAATTGGAAGGTATTGTATATTCACTTGATCCTCGTGGACGATACACGGTTTCATTACTATACTCAGCTATCATTAGTAATGTCTGGTATTTCTCTATCTACCCGTGCCATGCTTATGAGGAAGCCAGTCAAGCAATGCAGCAAAAAAGTCAATTGTCTACTTACATTCTTACCGTCACATTTTACATTATTACAAAGTATATAGTTTTAATTATAATTTTTTCTATAACTTTAAATTAATTATTAGTTTTTTCCACTGTTTTATTCTAATGTGTCGTGTGCTATGTTTGTTGGAGAGATTTAAATGGTTGAACAAATGGGTTTTGATAATCACAATAAAATTTCAATTGGAAATAACATATTAGACTGAACAATAAAAAATTAAGGTGATATTCTGATCACAAAAAATTATTCAATTAAAATAATAGTTTAAAGTCAATCACTGTAGGGTGTGCGTTTTAAATATAATTCGTAAATAGATTATATATTAAAAAATAGACAATTTTGTATTAGCTTTCTTTAATAAAAAAATACTAACAATATGTTTCTTTGATATTTTTTTAACATTATTTTTTTATCAAATAAATTTTATACAAGTTTTACTACATAGAATGTTATATATATATATATATATATATATATATATGATCAATTTTTCAATTGAGTAAGCATGAAATACTTGTAAAAAGAAATTTGATGTTTAGAGTTAGTAAGTGTTTAAGGAGTATATTGATGTTGGGTCATTAACCTCAAAATGATGGTTTGTTTTTAAATAAGCGTGATAATTATTGAGTTGATTAATTATAAGTAAAATAGTTGTTCAAGTTGATTAGTTGTTCGAGCAATTAAGATTAAGTAAATGTTGTTTGGTATCAATTTCATGAAATTTAGAAGTTTTATACTTTTTTAAGAAATTGAAAGATCTTGTAAGATACATAATTATTACATCTTACATAAATTTTGTTTTCAAAGTATAATAAGATTTAGTAATCCTATTAAGTCAACAATCACTTGATTAATTTAAACTACTTTGTCAATTATGTATCAAACTCATCTTTATAGATGTTTTTTTTTTTATAAAAATAACAGTCACTTGATAATCAATTTCTAAAATCATACAACATCATCATTAATTATGTAATCATTATAGACATAAATAATACAAATAAAAAAAATACTCTCGTAATGTGTATCAAAATTTTTGGATAAATATGATAAGTAAAAAATTGTCTAACATATTACTTATTTTTTTTGTATAAATATCTCAAAATGACCTTTTACAGTTATAAATATATATATCATAATTCGTTATTCAACTAAACACTGACTTAATTGTAAAAGTTTATAAATATATTTATTTTGATGGGTGAAAAATTTTGTTAACACAAGTTACAATTCTAAAAAAACTTTATACAAATATACTCTATTAGTTTATTTAGAACAAATTTTTATTTAATAATAAATATATTTTAAAGTGTGTTTAAAAAGCATGCTCTTAATAATTTTTACTTTATAAAATAAGATTGAGCGATTTAATCATGTAAAATCTTATGCTAAATATATTCTTAAAAGTTTCAATAATTATGTGGTTACATAGTGTGAGTGATGTATTTATTATTTTCAAGACATAAATCAATATAGAAATAAAATTAAACATTTTTTTAATGTAAATCAGTCGCATGAGACATTAATTAAGTATTTTTTTTTATTTATGTCTTGTCTCTGGTCTTGAATGATGATAATAGTTGGGTAAGCCATATTTTACTTTTACCCTCCCTAGCTCCCTCCCCTCCCCTCCCCTCTCTTTTGTTTTATTTCTTTCTCTCTGTGTTTGCGGTGATTCTGTCCCTTACTTTTCGTGATTCTCTATTTTGTTCTCATCCACCCCACACTCATTATTCATTCATTCACCTCCCCATCTTGATCTTCTCTTCCTCTCTGTCACTCCCAACTCCAAAAATCTAGCCTCGAAATCGGGCATCCAAAATCTCCCATTTTCACTTTATGTAATCCACCCTATGTAGGACTATGCCCTATGCACCTTTTTGTCCGGACCAAAACTAGTAATAAGAAAACCCTAAAACTAAACCAAAAATCCAAATAAACCATTTCCTAATATATATATTTTTTATATATTTTAATAAAATAAAGTTCACTAGAACAGTTTTTTTTTTAACTTATTTCAATAAAATTCAATTTTAAATCATTATTTTTATTTAATTAAGTATCTACGCGGCCTTATAAAAAGCTTTTCCGCCAGCACAAGTTAGGAATTAGAAAATTTATAGATTTGTCAAATAATTATTAGACTATTAGTACTAAGGTTTATTTATATATATATAATTCAGTTCACCCTGTGCAGGATGGTACTGTAAACTCAAGATTAAGATGGGAGTTTAAGTTGGGTTGGGTGGTGATGGGAGTATTGAAGTTGTACCTGCGATTGTGTTGCGAGTAACAACATTACCTTAACAAAAATGTGGCGTCGTTTATTCTCTTGAATCGAGGAAAGTAGGAGGAGGGAGCAATTCTGAGCATAGTGCCATTCATGGAGGGATCCATCTTGATGCATCAAAATGCTCCCTCTCCATCCATTTTCCAAATCTAGCATTCTTCTTTGGATCAAACACCATTTTCTCTCTTCACTCTTCACCTCCAAACAAAAAACACACCTCTGTCCCTCTTCTTCTTCTTCCTCTTCTTTCTCTCTCTTCCCATTTCTCCTATGTATGCAACTTCCCCCATCTTTATGTAAACCGTTAAAGTTTAACTTGTTCTCTGACTAGCTTCCCTTCTCTCTCTCTCCAGTGGGTTTGCTTCTGTCTCATAGAAATCAGGTTGGTCTTTTCTGCTTCTCTCACGCACTCTCTCTCAACAGCTGTTCTTAAATATACTAATTTTGGTGGGGTTCCTGTATTGAACTCAACTTGGAGTTTAACTAAATTGTTATGTACTGAAGAATTAATTTTTTTTTCCCTAGTACTGGTAATGATCTTGTCAGGTACAAGGTCTTAAATGGTTCCTCAAGTGGTTGTGATTCTTCCATCTCTTCTTCTATTTTCAGACCCAGATCTCGGTTTTACCCACCCACTATTGCTGCTTCTGTAAAGTCTTTAATTTTGTATTCATTGTAGGCTTGTCAATTTCTTGCTTTAAAAGGGTCGTTTTCATTTTTTTAAATTTTAATTTTTTTGTATTTCTCTTCCCCCTTTCTCTTGTTTGATTCCAAAATTTCTTAAGATGAACTTGTTCTTGTTTTATATTCGGCTAGTGCTTCAAGGAGTGACTAGTTTTGTATTCTGCAACAGCTTTGGGTGCTTAATTGTTGTCTGTAGTTGTAAAATTACTGTGATTCATCCTAATGTACTGAATTCTATGTAATATCTCTCGGCACAAATTCATAAACAGTTGTTAGATCTGGCTAGAATATGCTGCTAACTGTTCTTGGAAGGCATACCAAATACCATGTTTCAAAAACTTATGTTTTGACTAACCTCAATTTCTTTGGTACATCCCCTTCTCCAAAGAGTAGTGTTTCTCTCTTGATCTTGTATCTCTCTGCTTTTGTCCCGTTTATTTGCATTACTCTTCAGATTGTCAAACTTCTCGGGCATATTGCATTGATAGTCTTCATCCCTGGTTTAATACTCTTTCTTGCACAAGATTTGGCCATTTTCTTTAGTTCTTACCTTTTAATCCTCTAATATAATCTTTAAGTAGGCCTTAGTTACACTATGTAAGTCTCGTACATATGCCTTGTTTTCCATTCTTTCTATGTTGTTGGATGATTAGGTTAACTTGAGCTGATTTTATGGTTACATGGAAAATCAACTTAAAAGAATTCCTAGGCTCTGAGCTTGTAATTGATAGTGATAAGTTGTATGCAGGTGTTCTCGGCTAGATTGCCACCATGATAAAGCAAATCCTTAGCAAATTGCCAAAGAAGGTGCCGAAATCTGACTCATCAGATTCAGCAAGGAGTGATTCTAGCAATACTACTAGTTTTGGGAATGTTTTTCAGTGTACAAATGTTGGAAGTACTATTTCAAGCAAATTAAATGTTGTGAAGCGGGTATCTTCTGTTGTTTTCCCTGCTAGCATGAGTGCTGGAGTGGAAGCAGTTGACCCTTGTCTGTCCTTCAAAGATGTTTCAAATACACAAAAGCAAAGCCTGTTCATTAGTAAGTTGAATCTTTGCTGCAAAGTTTATGACATGAATGATCCTGATAAGAACAGTACAGAGCAAGATCTCAAACGACAAACGTTGTTGGAGCTTGTTGATTTTGTTTCTTCTGGTTCTGTAAAGTTCACAGAACCAGCAATTGCCGCATTGTGTAAAATGTGTGCAACTAATTTGTTCAGGGTCTTCCCACCTAAGTTTCGAACAAGTACTACTGGTGGAGAAACAGAAGATGAAGAACCTATGTTTGATCCTGCTTGGTCTCACCTACAAGTTGTTTATGAACTACTCCTTCAGTTCATCAATTATAACTCTCTTGATGTGAAGGTGGCAAAAGCACATATAGATCATGCTTTTATTTTAAGATTACTTGACCTTTTTGATTCTGAGGACCCTAGAGAAAGAGATTGCTTGAAAACAATTCTGCATAGAATCTATGGAAAATTCATGGTTCATAGGCCTTTCATACGGAAATCTGTTAGCAACATCATCTACCGGTTTGTTTTTGAGACCGAGCGGCATAACGGAATCGCTGAGCTGTTGGAGATTTTTGGAAGTGTCATTAGTGGGTTTGCCTTGCCATTGAAGGAAGAGCATAAAATATTTTTGTGGAGGGCTCTAATTCCTTTGCACAAACCTAAATCTGTTGGTATTTATCACCATCAGTTAACATATTGTGTTGTACAGTTCATAGACAAGGATCAAAGACTGGCTAGTTCTGTGATAAAGGGACTATTGAAGTACTGGCCAGTAACAAATAGCCAAAAGGAGCTAATGTTCATCAGTGAGTTAGAAGAAATTTTGGAGATGACTAGCATGGCTGAATTTCAGAAGATCATGATCCCACTGTTTCGACGAATAGCCTGCTGCCTTAATAGTTCCCATTATCAGGTAGTTTCTTCTACACTGGTTCTGTTGTTAACCATTGTTTCTAAATTCCAATAAATCAGCAAGTCCTGTTGGCTGTTATTCTGATACTATCTTTTTTGGGTTTGTGCTAAATAGATTAAATGATTCTATAATGTAACTGATTGTAGCATTACAAGACTCGTTTAAATCATGTCGTGCAATATGGATATGTTGTTATGAGCGACCTTATATTGGATGTGTTTATTCAGGTGGCTGAAAGAGCACATTTGCTATGGAGCAACGAGCACATTTTGAATCTGATAACGCAAAACAGACAGGTGATTGTGCCTCTAGTGTTCTCAGCACTTGTACATAATGCTCAAAGTCACTGGAACCAAGCAGTGCTGAACCTGAATCAGAACATAAGGAAGATGCTGTCTCAGATGGATGAAGAGCTGGTAGTTGCATGCCAACGCAGGATTGAGGAGGAAGATTCAGGTGCAGGTGCTGCAGCTGAGAGGAGAAGAGCAACATGGGAACGCCTAGAAGCTGCTGCTACTTCTGCAAGTGTCCAAGTCCAATCTTCTGTAGGTGATGTTTTAGTATCAGTAAAATCTGCTACATGCTCAGTGGCATGCTAAGCTAGCTAATTTGGTTTGAGTAATGATGTAAGCTTAAGGTTCTAATTACATAATAGTGTTGTGGTTCTTGAGTTTTTTATTTGTGGCAATAGGGTGGGTATGTATACAAATACTAGCCTCAAAAATCAAGTTGTGGTGACTGAGGGGTGTTTGTTTGACAAAGAAACTCTTGAGTAGGTGATAGTATTACTTTATTTAATTTGATAGTATTTTTATTTTCTTTTCTTTTGTTTGGAGGAGCAGATGCAGAGCAGGTGTGGGGGGGGGGGGGGGGGGTTGTGTCGGTGGCTTATTCGTGCGTGCAATTATTTGCAGTGTCAGCACCGTAACCCTGACTCTTTAATCAGTTTTCTTACCTGCTGGACCCCATCTTAGTCCCTTCCCCTGCAACACTGTACCTCAATGCGGTGTCATTGCTACTTTCCCTCATCTCCCCCTATAAGTATAATAAGCCAAGTGAAAAAAAAAACTTACGTCTATTTTTACCTGCTCCTACTCCTCTGTGTTAGTGAGCTCTAGTGTTTCAAGTTTTGACGGGTTTTCAGGATGGTAAAACAAGCAATACTGTTCCAGATCTAGCTAGTGTTTCTACGTAGCATGTTTGGAAAAAGTTGAGAACAGAAGAATGAATCATGAAAGTTATAACTATTAGTTTTTTAAAATCACTTTTGAAACATGAAAAATTACATCTTAGACGTAAAATCAAACACGTTACAAAAGTAAAAAACTGGAAATACACATCGTAAATGTAACACCAAACAAGTTATCAAAGGGAATGAATATTTGGTTTAAAGGAAAGGAAATGGTTCCCTGTTCCAATATGTTGCTTTTACTTTTTTTTAAGCTTTAAATTTACATTTGGATCATTATATTGAATGTGTACTTTTGGTTCATATAAAATTTAATTAAATATTTGATTCTTAATGTTTTTAAAATTAAATCATCTTAGTTTATAGTTAATTTGTCATTTAAATTTAGATAAAAAAATATTGATATAGTTATTATTAATAATATTTGTGATTATTTTATTTATATACAAAATTAATAATATTAAAAATAATTATTTTAAAAAAATA
>JAMLFT010012770.1:0-10200 GCA_026544285.1 Pachyrhizus erosus
GATCATGTTTAGTATAAGATTTTTTAATAAGATTTTAATTTTTGGGATTTTTTTATAATTATGATTATGTTTTATACAATATCTTTAAATGTGATTTTAATTTAATTACTATAATAATTTTAATCAATATTACTTAGTTTTCAATTTTTCATATTAAGTAAAGTGTAGGTAATGAGTACGGTTATAAACATTTAGATACCAACCAGAAATGACATGTGTATTAAAGTTACTACTCGTGCGAGTATAGGTCTAGGTACGTGGATGTTTTTAAAAATGTAGGTATTGAGACATGTGTGGGATCCTTGTATCAAAAGTCTTTTTAGTGATGCGAATGTTAAGTAATGTGCTCCAATAGTAGTAGCTAACAATGATATAAGTTGAGAAATGTCATCATTCAATACTCACTTAGTAAATTGACAAACATACAAACATAACAAAGTTTGCATGGAACAAAAACGTGATTTTGATAAGCATCCTTGATGATAGAGTTAAAGATGATGTTTAGAAGTTTTAACTAAGGGAGGAATTGTTAAAACACAATTCAAATATATAAGATATTGTTTAGATTTAAAATGATATTATCTTATCTTTAGGATTTTGTTTAGATTTAAAGATATTATTTGTAAATTAGGGATTTGTTTTCCTCTTTTAAGATTAGGATGCAATGTTTATAAATAGAGCTTGTTTAGATAAGAAGAATCACCTAACTTGAACAAGTGGTCACAACCCTAAGTGATTACATCAAGACATTTGCTTTAGTTGTCAAAATGGTAATTGTGCATATAATGCTAGTAATGGCAATTGCAAAGGATTGAGATTGCATTAGATGGATGTTCATAATGCATTCTTGTATAGGGAACTTGAAAAGGTATTGTATAAGAAGTTGCCACTTGGTTTCACTGTTCACAATCCTAGGATGTTGTGTCAATTGAGGAAGTCTTTTTGTGGACTTAAGTAGGCTCCTAAGTGTTGGTTTGCAAAGTTGTTTATTGCATTAAAGGATTATGATTAAAACAATCACTTCTCAACTACTCTTTTTTTAGTAAAAGCAAGAGTTGTTCCTTATAATTTTGGTAATGTAGACAATCTCATTTCAAAAATGATCATGCAACCGGTAACCACTTCAAGGATTATTTGCATACTTACTTCCATGTGAAACACAATTAAACACCAATATCTAGCTAGTTTTTCTAAATTTTTAATATTTTGCTTTCATTTTAGTTGGTTTTTTATTTCATAAACCATAATAGTATATTTTACCAAGCATACACGTTTTAATTAGTCTCAAATGAAAGACTAAAGCTATGTCACTTAATGATATATATAGGGACAAAAAGTATATTAAATTTCTTTAAGGACTAAAACAAACTTTTGAAATTTTTTTAAGGAATCAAAACATATTTTAACCATATTTCATTAAGTAACTAGTTATAAATTTAACTTTAAAACAACCTAACCTTATTTAGCAAACAAATTCATATAAGTGAATAAGACCATAAAGTTTGTACTAATCTCTTTAACCAAATGCATAAGAAGAAAAATTATAACTTCAACTAATTGATTAACTAAAGCATCATGTTAGTCACATTTCTATGGTATCCCTAAAGGTTTCAACTGATAATTATTTTGTCACACATAAAGGTTTTTCAACTTATCGATAATTTATTTGAGTAATATAAGCATGTATACCTTTTAAAACTCCAAAATTTTGAAAGACTCATAAACTTAAAGGAATTTGATTAATCAAATGGAGTCTTGAACAATGCTTCTAACAAAATTTTCACTAGTATATAAACTTCACCTACCATACAGGTGAAGTACAAAAAGTACTCTAAGATAAGATACTTATGTGTTTGATTATCCAGCTAAATAGAGATAACATTTAATGTTATATTTAATGAGCCTTAAAGTTCAAATTAAAAGATATCTTCTCTAAAAATGAAGACTCTATCAAACAACTATTTTTCATAGGTATGCTTGACTTAAAGAAATAAGATTTTCCTATGAAAGTTATTATTCACATTTATGTTCAATCATTTTTAGAAAAAATTTCTATGGACTTGGATGTTTTTTAAGAGTTTTTACCTACAAGACTATCTCATTTATTATAATTGTTCCTAAACAAATAATAGTCTTAAATTACATTTTCTTGTATTTATCTTTGGTGATTGTGTGAAACTTGAAGAGACTTACAAAAAATAATAATTGGAAAAGTGTGTGTATGTATATATATAGGAAGGATTAAATGACATCGGTATAACTTACACCAACTATTACAAAATTCAATATCTTTTAATTACATAATTTTCTTTCAAAACTCACTATTGATTGAAAATTTCTTTCATATAGATCATATCTACCAAATTTTATATCAATCAAAAATTCATTTGATACCTTATTCATATAGATAAAAATCAACATAATATATATTTTTCAAAATATATTAAAATATGAATCATTTGATCATCTTCTTATTCATGTTCAATTTTCATACAATTTAACATGAATAATCAAGCTAATATATTATAATTTAACAGTTAGATTAATTAAATTCACATAATATATAAAGTTATTGAATGATATAACTATTAGTGTAAATTACATCAACGTCATTTGACCCCTCCTCATATATAGCATAAATATTTGAGTACTCCCTGTACCATTCCTTTAGGGGTTCATTGTTTTATGTATTTTGTCAAGGTTTGTAATTTTTTTTTATTTTGATTATATTTTGTTTTGCTCTAGTGAATGTCTTCATGGATGGAAAGTTTTGGTTGTATATTTTTTCAAATGAAACTTAAAATATAATTAAAATATTGTTCATAGATGAAGAGCAATATAAAAGAAAAGTTTTTGTTGAAGTTTTTTTTTCCTTATGTGTCCATCAACTATATTAAAAAAATAAAAAATAGAAAAAGGTTTAGGGTTTCATAGCTACTTAACCTACTCAAACTATTTCCCAACTTTGTGTAAAGTTCTCTTAAGTTAATAGCTTAATATGGAGAGGAAAAATTGGTTACCAACTTATTTCAGTTGTTCGTATTTTTCTCCTATACCATTCGTATGATAGTTCTTTGTGTAACATTTTTGTGAAGTCAACTAAACTTTCTATAACTACAAATTGAGACTCAGATGCCTTGGTAAGCTTATAAACAAACAATACTACATTTTTCATTCCATCCTCTATTTGTGAAAGCCAAAGTCAGGCTTGGTTTATAGTCCTTTTACACTACTTGATCTTTGCAACATCCAAAAATGTTACTTTCTATTTTTGAAAAGTTGGAAAATGTTAGTGTTGTGTTTTTTAGTATTAAATTAGTTCTCCCTAGATAAAACACAAAGCTTAAAACATATAAAAGAAAAAGAGGACACACTCTCTATTTATGTAATTATACCAATCATTAAGAGACGTCAACAAAGAAAAACTTCACATTATAACTTTAATATTTCTATTTTTATGTATCCTTAGATTTTTGCATTTGTATGCTAATATATTTGTCACTTGAAAACTACTAGTTTCTACATTAATCATTTTCTATTTAAAGCATGGGCATGGAATCTTTTAGGCCAGTAAGACAATTGCTTAAAGCCTCTTAATTATTTATGGCAAAAAATATTGTTCATTAAAGCATTATGTACTTAATAAACTATGTTAGATTGGAATTTAACTTATATCTTTATTTCTAAAGATATGTTTTGCATAGTTTTCTAATTGATATTACATTCAAAGTTTCTCTATTGAAAATTTAAATTTGATTGTATCCTTATTTCTGAAAATATTTAATTTTATATAAAATTAGATTAACATTTATTATTTTTTTGAGTAATTTTAATCTCAAATAAGCATTTAATTGATGTTTAAATTATTAGTTATATTCATTCATTTTGACACATTTAATATTGATTTGAATGTAAATTTTAAATGAGTTATTTTTTAATTTCATTGTTCTCCAAGTTGAAAGTTATTACACTACTAGTTTAATAAAAAAAAATCATAATTGCAATTCTAAATCTCACTAATAAACTAAGTTGTTTGTGGTTATATTCAAAGTAAAAAAACTTAATAAAATCAAAGTTGAATACTCAAGTGAATTTTTATCATAAACAAAAATCAAGTTGAATAATATAAGGTTACAAAATGACTCTAATACCAAAAGTAAGAAATTTAGGACCTTAATTAGTTCATAAACTTTAAATTTAACCGTTTATTGTCATTTTGATTCTTAACCTATCTTAATATTATTATTTAAGCCACACATTACATGTAATAGTTAGACTAATAATGTGATTAACAAATTTTCTTTTTAGTATTTATTTTTTTTAGTTTAAGAGATTAAGGACTTATTTGAATAAATTTATTCAGAAGTACTTCTAAAAAAATAAATAATTTTTTTTCTATAAGTTAAATTTAGTTTATATATAAATTAAAAATAATGTTTTAAAAAAGTTATATGAAAAAATTTCTAAAAATTAACGTGAAACTAATTTTATTTTATGAAAAAAAATTATTTTTTTCTCTTAAAAATATTTCTATATAAATTTATCCAAACAAATCCTAACATGATAATGTCAATAAAAATCTACTTAAACTTAAAAGAGTACATATACACTCTTTGACTTTGAAAAATATAAATATACATATAATCATGTTATCATTTTATTCTTTCTATTATATGATTTGAATTCATTATTTCCAATTTTTCCCTTTTTTATATTTTCTTTTTTTTTTAATTCAGTAAATATTTATACATTTTCTTCAACTTGACATTTTATTCTATCTCATATTTTTATTTTCATATGTATAATAATTATTATTACTTTTATTTTTTAAATAATTTGACTCCATCTACTCACTTTTTTATATCCGCCACTGGTATAACTTATATACACTTGATACCAAAATGATTTTTTATCCAAAAATTAATCTCATGTTGAAGCTTAATGCTTGTTTAGATTCACTTAGTATTACTTTATAAATTATATCTTTGCAAGATTGCAGCGGCTGATCAATACATAATACTGCATGGATTGAGCGAAACCACATGCACAAACATTTAGTCCTAGAAACAGTTAGACTTTTAAATATGTCTCGTTAGGTGAAAATTCTACCAATCCTATGTTTAGAATAATCTTTACTTGCCAAGAGCATCGCACCACCAACTCTGTTTGTATAATTATTAGATAAGATTATATATAATCACCTTCCCACTTTATGCAAAGTATCCTCCTAATTAATATAATAAACAGGACCACCAAATTATTGGCTTATTCAGTCACCCAACCAGGAAATTAATGAATGCTTACATTCAACAAAAGCTTTTTTATATATCTATATAATTTTATGAACTGAAAAATAAATAAAATGATATGATATAATTATTAGATTTAAAAAAATAAATGCTGAAAATGAATGAAATAATTTGATATTTCTTCCTCTATATATATAATATATGCATGAATTAACAGTCCTATAGATTCTTTTCAACCAAGTTATTCAAATCCGTACCTAATTTATTTATTTAATCGGTACTTCAGTTCCAAACTTTTCAAACTCATTCATCACAATCCAATTTCACATAGATTCGAAATCAGCCAATAAACGATAAGCAGTAGGAATGTTGAATGACAGAAAATAGCTTAACACAAAGTAACTATCCAATTTCCTTTCCATAATATACAAGGCATTGTCCTAGATTAGATAGTTATCCCCTTAATTCCTCCAAAACCATCAATCCCCATTTAGCTGTCATAACACACAAATATATATAGATATATATACATATTTGTCATATCGTATACAAATATATACATATTTGTGATACGAGAAAACCACCATTGGTTTTATAAAATAGTAGTGTTAATTCAGCAAAACACAGCATGCTCTGCACACTTTTGGACTCAGCAGTGTGTGGATTCACCATAAATGTAGTCAAGGATGGCAATGACTCCAAAAACAAACGCTTGATCGATCCCAGGTTTCACCACCACATGATACAGATCCTTACTTTCCATCAATTTCTCCACTTCCTTGTTTACCCCAACCTGTGTATAAATTCATCATCCACACATTAATTATCAACTTATTAGTATCATGCTATACATTTATGTAGTCAACAATGCCATGCTATATATAGTTTACACAATACCTGTGCTATTACATTGCCTCTAATGTCAACAATGCTACAACTCTTATCAGGGAAGTAACCCCTGATCTCAAAGTCCCAGCCCTTGTTACTAGCAGCCCTGGGCTCAATGGAGATTATCATTCCTTTGTTCTTAACCAAACAAGAATTATTGGGCTCTTTCAAGCTGAAAACCAGGCTCTGTAATCCTTCATAGTTTAGACTATAACCATTCCACTTCTTGTAAATGCTAAGGACCTCAACCATGCCTCCCTGCACATTGCAAAATGTTATATTCAAGTTGCAAATTTTACCTTTGTATAGCAAATCATTCTCACATAAATTGCTTTGTGTATATATAGAAGTAAAACTCCCTAGATATAGCAAATTAAAACAGTTAATTATACATATACACACATTTATTTGTACGAGTATATATTATATTTTTGGTGAATTTAAAATATCTTGAGAATCAAACACTAATCTCTCAAATCACAAGCTATATGTTTTATAACACAAAATACATGCATGGACTAAAAAAGCTTGATAAGATGAGGTATAATTTTTTCACACATATACTATTATACATGCAGATACCTTTCGACGCATGAGAAGTAAAGCATCTCCTTCTCCATCTCTTAGAATCAACTGTCCCTTTGTGCCATGAATCCCACAACCATCAACCTTGAAAACAACCCTTTGGCCACTACAATCCGTGACTACAAAACCCCCTCCATTCACCACATGTGGCCTCTTCCTGACCACAAGCACCGTCTGAGAAGATGAACAGTATAGTTTGCTAACGATGGGCATCGTACTCATCTTCAATTACACTTAATGCTTAATTTCTTTCTCTGTGTATCTTCGTATGTAATTAAATACCGTAAAGTTCTTGGCTCTATCTTTCTACGTGCTCATAATAGTTGCAAACTTCTTAGCTTTCCCCAAATGCCAACCAATTAGTTTTGAATATATACACAAAGCATTGGGGCCTATCATTGAAAGAAATAATATATATTAACTAATGAAAACAGGGTTTTTTCTCACTTGTGTGACTTGATTTCCTTTTTATGCTTGTAGCCTATAGGTTTGGCAAGTTTTGACGTATAGGAGAAAGAAGAATCTTACGAGGCATTATTTGGTTGAGGTTGCTTGTGGATGAGATGGAAGTTTGGTTATGTTCACATGTGAATTGCTAAGCACCCTTTTCTCTCTCTCTGGTAATTAGCACAATTGAAAGCATGCGTAGGCGTGTTAGACTACTCTTTTAGTTATGGTAGGTTGACTTGCCATATGGGGGTTTTAGCTGTGTTGGAAACTTAGAAGGCCAAAACCTTAAGATTTCAATCAGAGAAGTGTCGGGGCAATGTTGACAAAAGTAAAGTACGTAGTGCTTAGATAGTGATTTTCAAAACAGTGTTCCAAAGCTTTTGAAATTCGGCAGAGCTGTTCAAACCTGCAATTCAAAGAGGAATACTAGAAATTTTGAAATATGCATACGAATCTTATGCTTTGATGGAGAAAATATAAGCATGTTGGGTACCTTGATGAGATGATGATTCAATGATAGCATGCACCTTCATCAAAATTTTATTTTTTTCATAAAATAATCGTTATATACTCGTACTTACGGAAACATCTAAAATGAATTATTTTTGTATAAACCTAATGCATTTGGTTTAGGTAAAATATAAGCTAATAAAAATTTGGTATGTGTTGATAAATATAATTGTTACTTAATAAAGTTTAATATAGTGGTATTTCATTGACTTTTATCCCCGTGAAAGAGTGTAGCATCTTACAAGATAGTTATCTATCTCGTGCTCATGACACGCGGTGGACAGAAGATGAGACTCGTGGAGACGCGGCCAATAGTCGTTTTTTCAAATATCTCGAGCATTTGGAGTTTTGGGACCTTAGAAAATTAGTGAACATGTGGTTATAGATTTTCATCTTACCCAATTTATTAACATGGCAATGTTACTTTATTAAAGAAAGGTCGTATAAAAAATAATCATAATATAATTTATCATTATTTACATAAATCTACTAGATTTATACTTCTAAAACCATTAAAATACTAAATCAATAAATAAATCAGTCAGTTAATCTAAACTTCATATCTATCATCCCCTTTTGGCTTTTATGTAAAAAAAAAAAAAAAAAAAAAGAGGCTTTTGTAGAGACAGTACTGTCCTACAGAAAAATATATATTCTGAACATTATAATTAATTGTTATGTATGTTTCCACTCATTTTATGTTTATACACAAATAAAAATAATTTATATAAACAAATTGAAATTCTTTCAATAAGTTAATCTAGCCAATGTTTTCATCCACTTATCCCAAAATGTTTAACATTAAAAATCAATAAAACTACGTACATAACTTAAATTATACTTGTAAAATAGCATACCCAAAGACAATCCAAAACATATTTATGATTAAAGCTAAGTCTTTTTAAATTAAATGAATTAATTTTATTCAAATCTTTATAATATTATATGTAATGTATTTTTTAAGCTTTTTGAGATATAAAATTATTCATAATATTATTATTATCAAATTCATTTAACATTTCTTGTTAAATTGATTATGAAGTCAATAAGGGATGCAATTAGAAAAAATTACTAAAAGGGCAAAAATATTTTTATTTGATAAGCAAAATCAATTATGCGACTAATTTTTTTTATGTTTACAATTTAGTTTAATAAAAAATAAAATATTCAATATTCTATGAAAACAAAGATACTGAATTGTGAATGTTTCAATGGTTAAGTTTGCATCATTTAACGGGAACAATCACATAAGTTGACTTATAACATTGACAATTGTTTAGCATCACTAAAATTGGTATATTTGTGCATCCTTAATGGATGGGCAAGCTCTTTCCTCTAGGATGATGATGATGATTATGACATAGATGTCAATACTTTGTGAAGGGTATATGAGCTTTCAATAATTTTTCAGTGTTTCTAATTATTACAACGAATTATTAGAAGTTGAGTATGAATTCATACGTCTGGTTAAATATTAAGGTTAAATCTTATAACTTAGGTAAGACCCTAGGTTCCCCCCTTATTGTTTGATGCTTATGTGTTAAATCTATTGAGATGGTGAATGAAGCTTATGAAAACCCCACTTTATATTTGTTTCTCTTTGTATGTATTTGTGGTACAATAAGAAGACAAACACAATTATTTAGAATATGTACATGAAGGATTTAGAGAACTTTTCCTAAGGATGTTGGCTAGTGGACAACTATGATTTTGAATATCTTCAAGTAATATTGAAGTTTATTGACAATCCACTACTTTGACATAAGTTGATATTTTATCTATATGTTGAGGCAGGTAGATAGGTCAACTATTTGATGTATTTCTTTTGCATGTATTTATGAATAACTGTATCTTAAATTGATATATCTTGAAATCTAATGTGTCTATATACATTTATGATATATTGATGTTTATTATGCAATCATGGTTTTTTATATAAGATCTTTCAATACTTCAAACAAATTACTAAAGTTTTATTCAAGTTGAACAATCTATTTATCATTTTTTTAATTAACTTAATTAATAAATAATTAAATAAAATAAATACATAGTTTCCATAGTGGATGTTACAAATTTGACTTCCTTGAAAAAAAAAAAAAAGCAAGCCTATAAAACCCTAATTAACATGGCTTAATTGATGAGAAGAGAGTTTTGGACCTTACCTTTAAGTATTTTCTCAAGTCTTTAATTCTTTGACTTTTGATTTTAATTTCACCTTAGAGAGTGCTTCAAGAGTTGACTTTGTTATTATCAAATATTTCTTACACATCTTCAATTGAGATCTTTAATTGAGAATATCATAGTTACATCTATGTTTGCACATAAGTCTTCTTTTGACGTATATAAATATATTATTATATTTGTTAGTTACATTTTTTATTTCCTAAGTGTATGTTTATATTTGTATGAAAATATTAAAAATTATGATGATAAATTTATTTATTTTAATTATATAAATTTATTTATTACTTACAAATTGTTTATACATCTTTCATTCTTTTATTTGCAAGATAGTTAT
>JAMLFT010012771.1:0-10200 GCA_026544285.1 Pachyrhizus erosus
TGAAACTAACGCTTAAGATGTTTATTTATAAAAAATATAAAGTTTAAAAGAATTAAATACATTTTTTCTCGAAATATATAATAAAATCTTTAATTAATATGTTAACATCTTATATTTTTAAAAATAATTTACTATTTAATTTATTTTCATTTACTATTATTTTAATTTATAGTTTTGACAATTGTATTGCAATTATACTTTCGCTAAGCTAAAATAATGAAAAAGAATTGTATTGACCAGTTTGGTAAATATTAGGAGTTAAAAAAACTTAAGTATTTGTATACAAATTAATATAAAATTTGAAACTCTTAAATAATAAATTATTCGACTAAAGCTAGAAAATTTGCATGTTTGGAAATAATTAGTTGAAAGTGAAAATTAAATTATTAGGTGAAGGTTAAATTGATTAATTAAATGAATGTAAAATTAAAATAACTATTCTGGGGTTAAACTAATTAATTAGATCTATGTAAGAATAAACTAATTAAAAAGGTGAATGTCAAGCTTAATTAATTAAGTGATGAGGTTAGTATTAGATTAATGGGTTGAACATGTATATTATCAAGTCCAAGTGAGTGTTTTTTTTAATTGCTCGAAAAAGACCCCAAACACTAACCTAAACCTGTCAGGGCATGCTATTCTGTACGCGGACATTCGCAGTGAGGAGTTAGTGGACTCACCCATTGTTAAGCCCAATTTAACTTAGAAATACCTAAGACTATGACAAAGCTCATACCTTAGAACATGACAACTCTTTCTATTGTTTTTTGAAATTTTTTTACTTTATCCTATCAAACAACACATGATTTTCATTTCTTCTTTTCTACTTCTTAATTACTAAACAAAGTGTCAATGAGTAATAGGTTTCGTCATTTTTTTAAAATTTCTCCACTTTATTTTTATCCCACCAAATAATGAGTTATTTTTATTTCCATCTTCTCTATTTTATCTTTTAGCAACCAAACAAAGTGTTGTTATTTGTAATATCATCCAAAAGGATAAAAATATATTGACACTCATATAACACTAACACTTATTTGATATTCATTTTTTTTTAATTCTCTTAACCTATTAAATCATACCATTTATTATATATATATATTTTCTCTTTTTCTCTCTCAAGATGTCAAATAATATGAGTTCTCAATGCATTTTTGTTCCTCACAAAAAATATCTCTCTTTCTCTTTCTTGATGGATTCAAGAATGATATCCTATAACAAATTTTGGGGAATGAATTTAATTACAATAATTTTTGCAGTGTTATGACAATTTATCATAAATTTGTTGGTTTTCTTAATATTAATAATAATATAAATGTCATATGATGATACCTAGAATATATAATATCTGATTAATTAGGAATATTAAAATGCTTACGGTTATGAATATTCTAGAATTGTAAAGAAATTTTACAAAAAAAGGAAACTCCCTAGAGAATTAACTTTTTCCATGTGTGGTAACCAGCATTCTGAGTTGGTAGCTGTTACATTCCATTGAACCAGTGGTCTTCCTGTTAAGACTACAATCTTGATGCCAAGGGACAACAATTTCTTGTATAGTTTAAGACTCTCCAGCAGTGTGAATGCCTTGCAAAGGGCAACCCAATTATTAAACGACGTCGCATTATATGGTCTCACCCTATCAGCAAATTATTCGTCAATAAAAAATTACATTCAGAATAATGAACAAAATCGTGAAAGTAGGTATATGTATCTTTTGAAATGTGTGTTCTCATCTTTTACTGTTTTTTAATATTTTTTTTTATCTTTTATCTTATTTTTTTATGTAATTTGTTCCTTCATCTTTTAAGAAGTTATTTTTAGTCTTTTATGTTTTTAAATTAATTTAAATTACTTCTTATTGTTAACAAAGTCTAATTTATAAATTGTGGTATGTTCACGACACGTTTTACCCTGATTCACTTTCATACTCACTCTCATTCATTTTCATATTACTACGTTGTCCTTTTCGCCTCCATTTACTACACCTCCAAGAGACTTCCTTTCTCCTTTGTTGCCTTCTTTTCTACTACTATTTGGATCACCTGTGGTGGTTAGATCTCTATTTTTTCTTCGTCGTAGGTCCAAAACAATGTTAATAATCCAAAATCAAATTGCTTTGAGAAAAATATTAAATGTAGTTTTAATGAATACTTGTGCAAAAATATAATAACTCAAGGAGATTTGAGAATACATGACAAACACCTACGTAATAATATGATAAACACGAGATGAAAGGTGAAGGAAGAAAAAAAATAAATGATTGTTTTTGTTTGTTGTTTCATTTTGAATAACAATTGGTGTTTAAAGTGTTTGTCATTAAAGAAAGAAAGAAGAAGCTCATAAGAAGAAGAAAAAAAAAATGAACAATAACTAATAACATGAGTTATAAATTAACAGAAGAACAAAAATAAATATTTTAAAAAGATAAATGATTAAAATAGATTTTTTAGAAGATAAAAGACCAAAATTATATTTGACCTTTATTTTTTTCATATCTTGGAAAAATAAAAACAACACGTCACAAAGTTTTATAAATAGAAAATAAAAATCATATAAAAATAAAGTGATATGCAGAGGAAGAATGTTGAGCTAGACAAGAAAAAATAAACAAAATGTTAGATTCATTAGAAAAATTAATTAGTTTATTTAACTAAAAAACTCTTATAAATCTCAGAATCGGTGGAACTTGTAATTAAGAAACGTTTATTATTATTTCTTTTAATTTAACCATAGCTTTGCTTTAGCCAAATACTAGATCCAATGTCTAATTATAAAAAATAGTTGAAAAGAAATGAAAAATAATAGAAAAAGGAAAGAGAGAAGATACCCAAATCCATGGTAAGCATAATATTGGAGATTAGAGAGGGTAATGAAAGAACCAAATGTGGTTGGCATTGATATTGAGGAACATGACAGTTTTCATTTGAAAGTCTGAGCCATGTTTTACTAAAATTGTAGCAACAAACAAAACAAGGACCTTCATTCTCCTCCTCACTGCTTCTGGCTATCATAACAAACTTTATTTTATTCTATTCTTTACATAATAATAAATAGCTCTATAGGACAAAAGTTTGTCAATTTTACGGTCTACTAATTTTATTATACCATTCTCGTATGTTTTTCGTCCAGTGAAAAAGATATATGGACACATCTAATGAGAAATAAGAGTAATTAATATAATTTATAATGTGATGTGATGAAATAAAAGATAGAGAAAAATAATTAATATTAAAGAGTTGTTAGCATTTTTTTTAATAAATTATACTTTTCTTTCATCTTTCTACAGATATATGATGTTGTAAAAAGTTTAATACTCATTCTCACCGTATAAAATAAGTAATGGTATAATTTTTAAAATGTTTATTATAAAAATTAACAAATTTATTATATATAAATATTTATAATCAAATGATTATATCAAATTATTTTATATTATCAATACGTTATTTTTTTTATTATTATAAATTCTTCTTGTGTTGAAAAAATATTTTTCATTCTTTGTAAATTTGATTATAGGATACTTTAATTAAGGAGTGTTTGCACGTGAGTTTGGGTCGATTTTGATAAATAAAAAAACCATTTGATCAAAAGATTTAAATAACATGTCATGGAGTTTGATTTGAATTATTTTCGTAAAAGATTGGATCCAATAAGTCAATTTTTACTAACACAACTTCATTATATTTTAATTTTCTATTACTCTCAACATTGGTTTTAAAATAAACATAAAAAAAATATCAATCAATTGATTAATTATCTTACAACATAGTCTTTTTCCCCTAAAGAAATAAGAATATATATTCAAAATAAAAGTCAAGGAGAAGAAAATATATATAATTTTACTACATTGGTTGGATATATAAAAAAATCATGATAAAAAATCAGCCAAACACTAAAAAATATATATTACAACGTACGAAAGTTATATGTGTAATGCATGGCAATCCAAATCAATTGATTTTGTAAAACAATGATCCAAACCATTTTTTGGATAGGCTTGCGTTTTTATTTTCGGATTGGATCAAATGATAACACACCTACTTTATACTATCTTTTTTAAAAAAAAATTCATTAAAGGTCAGTTTATTTTTTATAAAAAAATATTATCAAAATATCTTTTATACTATTATGTTCCAAAATATGCGAGTATATATTACGCTATTATTTTTTTAATATTGAAATATACACTTTTTTTTTCTTAACACATGTAAATATATTATACTTTATTTTATGACTACAATATTTTTTATACTCTATCATCTTGAGATATTTAAACATTATATTTTTCTTTCTTTTAAGATGTATAATTTTTCTTATAATAATAAAAACATACCACAATTATTACCATTTTACTTTTCTATAAAAATATAATAAAAATGCAATATTCTTACATCTCAAAGAAAGATAATAAATTTACTTTAATATTCAACAATATTAAGTTCAAAGAATCAAAACTCTGAAAGTTGTACGGATTTCCTGTTTGAAAAGCAATGTCGTATTTGATTATAAAAATATCGTAAAAACTAGTATATTGTATTGTGCATATCTCAAGAAAATATTTCTTTTATGTGATTTCACATTATAATAATAATTACATATTGAGATTCAATTTAAAGATAAAAAAAAAAATTATACATTAAGAATATCCAATAACAAATCATATATATATATATATAATAAAATTGTTGATTTTTACAAATCTATCTTAAAAGTCATATTAACATAATTTATAATTGGATGATTGTATGTCAATACATTATTATTAAATTAAAAATTTAAAACTTTTTTTAATCTTATTATGTATCTTTTTTTTTTGGTCTTATATTGTACATTTAAGTCATTTAAT
Source organism: Pachyrhizus erosus (assembly GCA_026544285.1). Taxonomy (NCBI): domain Eukaryota; kingdom Viridiplantae; phylum Streptophyta; class Magnoliopsida; order Fabales; family Fabaceae; genus Pachyrhizus; species Pachyrhizus erosus. The sequence goes on from JAMLFT010012771.1 coordinate 4,850, forward strand.
ATTTATAAGTTAGTTTAACAATTAATTTTATCAAATATTTCTAATCTATTGAGATAATTTAACTTTTTTTTTATTTTCTGCTAAAAATTTAATTTTTTATTTTCATCCAATTTCTTTTAGCCTTTAAATAATTTATTAATTCTTTTAAATAACATTCATATTTTACAAAATATTTTTTATTATTTTTCATTCATTATATATCATGTCAATTTTTGAAAGAAAATTATTAGTTTAAAATATCATTTAATTTTCTTACATGACTTGATTGAACTAGATTGGAGTAATTCAACATAAGGTAAAATTATGTCAACTCATGTCTATTGAAGTTGTTAGAATGAGTGGCAACTCATGGATCAATTTGATCCATCATAAATTTTGATTGAGTTGGACTAAAAAAAATTAAAAGTTTTTTATTAACTTAAAAAAGTAGACAATCAAATTGATCAACCTAACTTACTTAAAAAAAAGTAGTCATAGACTCTTATAAAAAATTTGTATTATTTTTTTTTATCATCCATATTTTTAATATAATTTGTTATTGAATAATTAAAAAATAAATTATTTTGGTCCACATTATATATATATATATATTTTATCAAAGCCCTTAAGAAGTTGGGTCCTCACTTGTAAATGATTTTTTTCTTTTAAAAAAATGATTTTTATGACAATTTTTTTATATTTTTTATTTTTTTAATAAAAATTTATATTTTAAAAATAGAGGGTATAAAAATAAATACATGATAATTTTTTTACTATACTTTAGAATTATCAAAGCACAAATTACAATAAAAAAATGTTATTGTTGTTGAAGTTCAAGATATATTTTTCTTAAATGAATAATAGCTTGACAATTATTATAACTTTATTTTGTATTTTATTTTTTTAATGTTATTTAATTTTTAATAGTTAAAAAATCAAAAATAAAATTTATCTGTTTTTTGAAAGAAAAATTAAATTAAGTTTTTTTTAAAAAAAAAGTTTAGAAGTCAGGATCAAGAAACTCTACCTCTTAATGGCTTTGATTTTTATTTTTATTTTTTTACAAAATGACATTCACAAGTTGGTTTTGCTCAACCCAACTTCTCATGCATACTAAATTGTGGTATTTGGATAGATAATTGGAAAAGTGTTGCACTTTGATAAATAAACCAACAAAAGTGTGGCCTTTTTTTAAGAGTTCGTGCCTTGTTTTAAATTTTTTTATTTTATAATAAAAGATGTGATTCACTTTAGATTAAATTAATATAATATTAAATCTTAAATAATCCAATTAAAAATTATTTTTGATCAAAGTCGATATTTTGATTTTTTTAACATGTAATTTGTATTAAATAAATATAGAACTATACAGTAATTATAAAAAAAATATCAATTTAAAAATTCAATTATCATATATGAATAATAAACATTTCACAAAATAATTTTAAAAATTATTAATTTAATTCATAGTTACACAAACTTTATTTTTAAATTTTTATATTTAATTATTTTTATTCTTTACACAGGTACTTTCGAATACCTTTTAGTCCTAACTTTACAAAATAAAAAGGAACAAAATATAAACTTTGTATAATAATAATAAGTATAAAAAAAATTCTGAAAGTGTTTATACAAAAGCTAAAATATATATTTTTAAGTATATGAATTAACAGGAAAAGTTTGTTAAACTTTAAGGATTAAATGAATAATTTTTTATTTTAAATTTTCTTAAAATGAAAATGTTGAAATAGAATTCGTCCAAGTTAGAAATAATTGAAAAAAAAAATGGAATTTTTAAAGTGTAATAATTTCATAAATGTCCATAAAGTATGTTATATGGTAATATCATAAATGACCTCTATGTGAAAAAAATTGATTTAGGTTGTACTTAATCAGTTTTTAAATTCAAATGCAAAATCCTATTGAATCAAATATAAAAGAATAACTTGTAATTTATTTTCTATCTTTACTTTGTTCAATTCTCTATTTAAATTGTATTGGATCATTTTTTAAATCTCAATTAAAAATTTAATTTAAATAAATAATTTTTATAATTATTTAATTCGTTCAATTCCCCATTTATCAAATTTAATTTTGCCATATTGTAATTTGGATTGAATTGGATAGGTTAACAAATAACGTTATAATTTTACAGCCGTCCATGGTATGACACCTCTTCAAGACATTAGAGGATAAGTTGTTTTTGCCAAAAATGACTTTTTTTTCAGTTTTAAAAACTTGAGCTAATTAATTATCATACATTTCTTAAGACTTGCACTTAATAACAATAAACTACTTTTACTTGAAACAGTCAATTTCGAAATGGAACAAGAACTGATAATTCATCAAAGAGAAAATAACACTGTTCAGTCTCGTACGCGACTTGGATTTAACGTACATTTCCAACATAAAGTCACAGTTAGCAAGTGCCCCTATTTTAATTCTACTACATAACAGTATCTTATTTAATAGATAGGGGTAAGTTGGAGCCTCAAGGGCTCAATCATAGTACATGGGATTAGGCAGCTTAAAGGTCCTAAGTCCTTTGTTGTCTCCCAGAAGATCACTCCATTGATCTCCAATGTTTCCAATGATTCTGTATCCCTCCTTCTCCAGATTCCTTCTCTCAGCTGATTTGTATTCAAATGATAACTTACCAGAGTATTTAGATGGATCCCTGCAACAAAAAACCACTTTTAATATATTTCAAGGACCAAAAAATTTCTTTCTTGCTATCCCTCCTCACAACTACTCTTGTAACGGGGAAGAAGCTTTTAACATTTCTTGATTCCATAAAATATATAAAAATTTTATTTCAGAAAAATTTCTTATCTTATCTAACACATTTTCTATAAACCAAAGACTAAAAGCACGGAGTCCAAACTTCAATTTTTTAATGAAACTGAAGTTCCTATACAAATAACTCAAATAGTGTATAAGACAAAGTTCATTCAGAGATATTTGGCCATGTTAAACTCAGGTGCCATATTGTTGATCAGGTGATTAAAAATTGTTTTTATGTTATATTTAAAACAATTTCTAAACCTAAGTAAAGAGGTTTTGTAGAAAAATAAAACTCACCTGAGAATTAACTTTTCCCATGTGTGGAATCCAACGAGCTTTAAGTTGGTATCTGTTACATCCCTTAGACTAAGTGGTCTTTCTGTTAAGAATACAATCTTGATGCCAAGAGACAACAGTTTGTTGTATAGTTTAAGAGACTCTGGCAGTGCGAATGCCTCGCCATCGGTGACCCAGATTTTAAACGCCGTCGTATTATGTGGTTCCACCCTACCAGCAAATTATTTGTCAATACATTCAGAATAACAACAAATTGGTGAAAGCAGGTACATACAAGAAAAACACAAAATGTTAGATTGGTTCCAAAAAGGAAAAGAAAATCAGCACACACTCTATTTTCAGAATGTATAAATGAAAAAAGAGAAAAATAGGAAGAAAAAAAAATTCACTTATGAGTTTCGTTACTATTATTATTATTTAGCTTACAAAATAAATAACATGATTTTTTATTAATCTAATTGAATGACTTATTAAAAATAAAAAAGTAATTAGTAAAAATAGAAAGAAAAGAAAAGATACCCAAATCCATGGTTAGCAAAATATTGGAGGTTAGAGAGGGCAGTTTCATCAACGTCGAAGACAAACACATGTTTGTTGGTGATATTGAGGGTTTTAGCATGTAAAAAAGCTTCACGACAAACTGTTTTAGAATCTGATCTATATTGGTCTCCTAGCATGTAGTCGGCTATATATTCTTGGCAAAGTGCAGGAACAGTTTGCCACTTAATGAGGTTGTTTGCTTCCACACCAAGCCTCCAACTTGCGCATGATACCTCGTTAGTGTATTGGCCATCAGAGCCAGTTTTCATTCTGAGAGGGAACGTTTCGTAGTCTGCACCATGGCATTGCCATGCTACCAAAGTTGTAGCAACAAACAAAACAAAACCCCTCATATTCATCTCACTACTTCTACTTATCACCACAAACATGTACATCTTTTTCCTCCATCGTTTTGCTCTTTAAATAGACAACCCATGAGCTCTAGAGGGTGTAGAAACTGTGAACTCTGCACTATTTTTTTATTTTTTATTTTATGATTAACTGAGTGAATGTTTAAATTAAAGTTGTGAGAATTTAAAATTATTTTTACTTTATAAACTATGTTTTTTTTTTTTTTTTTTTACTTTATGCATTGGAATGTGTAATTTTATATTGTAATTTATACTAATATTTTTTAACAGTAAATCAAACATAAGTTAAATTATAATATTTGACTTGATCATTTTTTTATTTAATTCTATTTTTTCACTGTTAAATATTTTTATTAAATAACAACTTAATAATTATATATTTTTAATTTAGATTAATATTTGATTATTCTTTTTTTTTTAATTATTTTTTTTTGTTTAATTTTTTTATCTATAATATCAAATATATCTAATAAATGATAACATGACAATTGTTTATTAATTGTTTTAAAATTTTTTGTGATTATTTTTTTTTATGATTAAATTTTTTTAATAATAATTTAGATATAAATTATTAATTTTTTTTATAATTTAAAATAATTTTTTACAGTTTAAAAATATTTTTAATTTTAATTGATTCTAATAATTTAAAATTATCACAAAATATTTTAAAATATTATCACATAACCATTTTATAGATACACTTTATAATGAAATAAAAAAAAATAAAAAATAGTTGAAGAATCAAAATCAATTAAATATTAAATATTAATTTAAAAATTAAAAATTATAAAAATTAAGAGATTAAAAATATATTCTATTATAAATATAATTATTATATCAGCATTTAACAGAATATTTGATTATATAAATTAAGACTGATCAAATGTTAATTAAATAATTAAAAATAAAAATTATAAAAAGTTGAAGAATTAAAAATCTATTTTATTCATAAATTTTTTAATATTTCTTCTCACTCCATGCTTCTTTAACACTCTTTCACCCTCACCTTTTCTCCATTCCATGCTTTCCCTGTTTCTTTCTTCGCCTTCTTCTTGTTCTCTATCTTTTTTTGGTAGTCGTTCCTACTTCCACTGCACGTCTTTTTTTCTTTTTTTTTTTTTCTATTTTTTTAAAACACTTCTCTTTTAACTTAAAAGAAATAAAAATAAATTTTAAATAGCTTTCTGTAACTAAAAAATAATTTTTAAATAAAACAATTGTCTTCTTAGTCTGTATTATTAAATAAAAAAAAGTTTTGTCTTGTTGATCTTTATTTAAGTTGTGTTGTTTAAATATTTTTAAAATTAAATATTAAATAATTATAATTATCTTGTTCAATATTATTTTTAACAAATTAAATAAATTTTTAATGAAATCTCT
>JAMLFT010012772.1:0-10199 GCA_026544285.1 Pachyrhizus erosus
ATTTTAATAATTTATTATATCTTTAAAAAGTTTTATGATAATATAATAATGTATAATTTTTTAATAAATTTTATATATTTAAAATAATTAATAATATTAAATTAATTGATAAAAAATTTCACATATTTGTTTTTAAATCCTCAATGACAATAAATTATTGGACTGTTAAAATTATTATTATGTTATTATTTAAAAATAATAAAAATTAAAATTAAAATATTATATACTATTAAGAATTAAAAATATCTTTAAAAGATCAAAATTAATTTTTTTAAAGGTCAAAACAACGTTAGTTTTTAGGAACCGATTTTATATTTAAATTAAATTCAAAATAAAGTTATAAGATTAATTTCATAGTTGAAAAAAAAAGAGATATTGTGTATTTAAATTTTTTATTAACAAAAATTAATAATTAACATTATAAAAATACCTAAAATCTATTATGAAGTGTAATAACATGATCAAATACTACTCCCGATATCTTTAGGACGAGTGAGTTTTAGTGATAGAAAAATTCGACATGCGATCGCAAATTCAAGCTTTGGTGTATTTACCATCAATATAATTTAATTAAATACATGTATGTTCTTATAATTTAATCAAAACTTACGTTCAACCAATCAAATTTTAGTATTTTTTCTTCACTTTTCACCATTTAATATTATCGGTTAGTTTACTTATACATGCAATATAGTTATTAATTATTTTATTTATTATTCATTGTTAATTCATTTATGTAAATGTTTAGTTAAATACTGTATATCGCTACTTTTATTTATTTATGTATTTTTAACAAGTCCTAAGACTCAATGTCTGCAGGTGGCCTTATTACTGTGTCTGCAGCTACTCGAGTATTTGTAAAATTAAATTCAACTAAGACAAACTCACAAAAGTTTACATAATATGAGGTATTTTGATTCTTTTAACTTTAAAAATAAATTATTTTTTATAAAGTATTTATTATTAAAAATAATAACTAATCTTTGTTTAAGAATATGAATGTATACAAAATAAATATTTTTCTCAATTAATTATTAATTTTTATAATAAATATTTTATATCAATATTATGATAAAAATAATTTATTTTTAAAGTTACAAAGATCAAAATACGTTACATTAGGTTAACTTTTGTGAGTTTGTCATAAATGAGTTTGATTTACTTTTAAAACATCCATCAGACATGATTTGACCTATATTTGTATTTTGAAAAGCTTAACTTATCTTAAAAGATCATCTAAGGATACGTTTTCGAACAAGACATTGAAGACAATTTATAAAATTTTAGGCTCACCTTTAAATAAAGTAATTAATAAATTTAAATTTTCATGTTAGCCAATGATCTCCTAGGTATTTAATTAGGCTAATTAAGTATATAATAAATTTATAAATATCAAAATAATTTTTCTAACAACAACAAATTATTTATATTTTCTTAAAAAAATTAATTTATCAAACTTAAAAGTGTTTTTAGGTTTATAAAGCATAACCTGTTTATAAATTTTTAATAAATATATTGACAAAATTAACTTTTTTAATGAAATTTTTTTACTTAAACAAAATTTAATGTGAATAAGGTCGAGAAGTCATTTGACTTATTTTCATACTAATCTATTTCCTTTTAAAGGTAAGTAAAATTTAAAATATATTTATATTTTAAACTTATTTTTATAAATTAAATTCACTAATTAAGTCTAAAAATGTTAACAAAATATTGACTATCATAAAAGTAAATTTTTTTTACTAAAATGAGTCAAGTTAATTTAAATTATTTGATTTAAAATAACATAGACACATACACATCTTTATAATGATAATAATAAAGTGTGATGATAGAGAAAACAAAAAAAATAAAAATAAAAATACTATAATAATTGAGTAAAGATATCATAATCGTGATTGAAATATATTTGATAACTAGAGTGTTTTTTTTTGTTTTGGTCAATTTATATTATAAAATATAAATTTATTTTTATCGACACAAACACATTACAATAATTTTGATAACGATGATCATCATATATTATCATTTGATTTATGTTAAAATATTTATTAAAATATCTTATCTAATTAAATTAATAGATGTTTTAATTTGTAGTTAAATTTAATCATCAAACAACTTATTATTTAATTGAGTTATTTAATAAAGTTTTTCTTAACACAATTATATATATCTAATATTTAAATTTAAGATCATTGACTAAATTAGAATAATCTCACAAGTTAATTTACGTGCTTAATTATATGGATGAATTTTATTTAACACTAATTATATGGTATATTAGAAGGATTAATAGAAAGATATACAATTACTCTTGTTTTATTTATTTTCAGCAAAATTGTATACTTGAAAAGTTTTATTTTTCATTAAATTTTAATCTTCCCCGAGGGGAGGGGCCTATTATGGGCATGGGGGGCCTCTAAAAAAAACTAAAAAAATAAAATAAGAAATAAGAATTATAAACTAATAATAATAATTAATGTAACTCATTAGAAAAAAATGGAGGCAACATATTGACAAGTGGTGCTTTGGAGGAACAGAGAAAAGTTAAAATATACATATTGGCAGCCAGCATGAATTAGGCCAAAATTCACGTGGAAATCCTAAAGGGAGGCTATGGTGGTTGGGTGGCTACGTAGCCACATACATACATTTTCAGGGGTCACCTCATATGTCTCTGGCCTTCAGGTATTTTCATTTTCCTTGACCTTTGGAATCTCTTCTTCTAAGCCCCACCCACTCGTGAGCTTATTTTCCTTCCTTCCTTCCTCTGTCGGGCCCATACCCTTCAATCAACAACTCCATTGCCTTCCAAGTTTGCAACCCTTTGTTTCTATTTCTATATCTTCTTCTAATTATTGGAGAAAATAAGGATGTTGTACTTGAAACCATCAGCAGGGAAGGCACCCCCACCTCTATTCTTGTTCCCCTTTCCCACCGTGGACCCATGCATACTAAAACTATACCCACCAATTCAATATTAAAATGTTAATTTGTATCATAAATGTTACTTCTTAATTAATGCCTCTGCATTTTGCTAATCATGTGACACGTGACACACTTGTTTTTTTATCGGTTAAAATTGAAGATCATACATTCTACTCATCTATCAGAGTTAGGCGTTTGATACACACTTGTTTTGTTTAATCCACTCCCTTAATAACTTAATATCTGCCTGTCCACTTTAATACATTAACACTTACACACTCACCTAAAAAACCATAAACGGATATATAGAAAGCCTAAAGAATAGCGTATAACCTATGATCCAACACATATTACATACTTACATGTTCAGACAACACACACCTACTAGCATTCCAAACACTCCATGGGATAATTAGTTTACCATTTCATTAAAGGAATAGGAGAAGCATTTCATTCTATTGAATAACCAAGACTAAGGTCTAAATTTAATCAAGGTTAATACATGTTAACTGTTAGGCTCTTCATTTTTAAAGATGACACAATTTCTATGAAACTATAGGAAACAAGTTGCAGCAAACCAATAAAAGACCAAGCTGTCTCAACTTTCTTTCCATAGAGCCCTCAGTTATGCTGTAAAAAGTGGTTTCGGGGATGCATAGGTAATGTCACTTGGACCCCAATCCACTTATAACATTAATTCTAAACCAATGATAAGAATCTGCCGAAGAAGAATATATATGGGCAGTAATTTCTCATTCTTTTTCATGTTGTTACTTTTGTTTAACGTGTTATATTTTTCTTTATTAATTTCACCATTATTTTCCATTTTTACTTTCATTCTTATATTGTTATCACTCCTAATTAAATTAGTAACATTTGTGCATGTAAATTGTGACTTATTATTTATCATGAGTTTGTTTAGTTTTTAGTTTCTTTTGTTTTAAGTACTTATATGTAAGGTATAAATAATTTAATTCGTGTTTCAAATATTTAAAATATTGATCACCACTTTTTAGAAGTTAGAGGTGTAATTAGATATATGTCTTGTTTAAATAAATTTATCAATAAAAATTTATAGAAAAAGGAAATATGAATATAAAATAATTAAATTTTTTCTACAAATTAAAATTAATTTACACATAAGTTAAAATAAACTTGTAAAGAAATTAAATGAGATAATTTCTATAATAGAAATTAAAATTAATTTATGTATAAACTAATTTGAATATATAAAAAAAACTTAATTTATTTTACCTTTTTTCTTCTTATAAATATTTATTAAGAAATTAATTCAAAGTGGACGATTATCAATATAATACCATATTTTAGCACAACATTGCACCAGTTCCTTATAGTAATTCTTTTTATGTAATTCAATAACTATCGGTTATAATTTTTCATATTCATTCCTGTCAACCAAAACATTCATATTAATAGTATTTTTTATATATGTCAGTGTGGTGCAATTTATTCGTAAATTAGTCCAATACATCACCACATCAATGCCAGCACTCAGCATGGTTTCCATTGCACTGAAAACTACAAAAATCTAACAGCAAATATACTTAACAAACTAGATGCTTGTTAGAATCATAAAAATGTTGGTTGTCATGATATGGATTAAAACATCAAAGTCTTTTTAAACAAATGCATAACTAAAATTAAATCACACCAATTCGATCTCTTACTTTTCAATAAGAATTCACACATAAATTCTGATAAATAAAGCAATTAATGACATCAATAACAAGCCCAATGTCACCTTTACTTTTATCTGATGGAAATCATTAGACTTCAAAGATTTTCTTAAAGGCTTAAACATATCTGATGGAAATCTCATTTGGTCATGGTTACTTACCTTTATTTGCCTTCTGTTTGAAGAGCATTTAGGTTTTTTGGTTCTCTTACCCACCTTGCGTTGCATCAAAGAACAGATCTTATTTGGAACTAGCAGCGAATAGATAAATTCACTGTATATTTAATGCACATGTAGTTTAACACAGTCGTCGTGAACCCAGGACTTTTGTACATTTGGCTGTTTGAAATACAAGCGAGGGATTAAATTATGGACAAATACATGCTTATATATATATAAATAGTTTCATATTATATTAGACTTACGCGCCTAAGTTATGTATAAATACTAGAGACAAAAGTATATATCGACTGCATGTATATCTTCCTATGAAGTGGTTAATATTGACATTTTGGCATAATTTATCATATCAAATAATAATAATAATAATATGATTTAAATATTAATTTAATTTTGAAAATTCAGTATCTTATTATATCTTTAGTAAGTCTGACATGATATTTATGTTCAGTTTATTTTATTATATTATTTTTTTAATTTTTTATTTATTCAAAATAGTTAATAATATTAAATTAATTAATGAATAATTTTAAAACAGTAAATTATTAGTAATTATATTATGAGACCTTTTGATGATGTCACGAATTATTAGACAATTAATGTTATTATAACTTTATTATTTAAACTAAAACATAAATTCTGTAATTTATTTAAACTCAAACATACAATGCAATTGCTGTTATGTTGAAGCTAAAAAAAACCTATGCAGACAAAAGAGAAGTAGGAAAAGATGAAAAAGCAGCTGGGAATTTGGGCAGTGAGTGAAGGGAAGGGGAAGGGAGTGTAGGAAAATAAGGGAGGGCAAGCGTGTCTTTCTGCCTCTTTTTGAAAAAGAAAGGGTTGGGAAGAGTAGAAAACAATGTGTGAATAGCAAGCCCATCATTTTCACAAGGCTTGGGCCTATATCTTCCAATAGTCCAAATTTTGATTGTATCACTTTATATTCTCATTATATTAAACGATGCGTTTAACTACAGTGGTGACTGATGCGAGACTGTGTCGTATTGTTCTTCCAAGGAGCAAGGGGTTAGGGTTTTAACCTTCAACTTCAACTCACCGCCGCATAACCAAGCTACACAATTTCGCATTTATATCTCTGGAAGCCGTTTCTTTTGCATAGTACTGCACAGAGGGTGTTGAATTGTAAGGTTAATAGTCTAATTTGATTTGTAGCGTTTTAGTGTTCGGACAGTGAGATGGGGAAGAAGGCAAAGAAAGTTATGAAGAAGAATTTGAAAAGGGCTTCCTCTAATAAGCCATCTGAGGGTGCTGATTTTTTGGTACGCGAACGCTGATATCATGTGATCTAAATTTTCAAATTTCTTTTCTTTTTCGTCATTTTTTTTGTTATTTGTGTGCTTAATTTTGTTTCTGAATTGGTGAAGCCCTTGGAAGGTGGTCCTGCTCGCAAGCTCGCGGTACAGAATCCGCCGGAGAATACCGCCACGGTTTTGTATGTGGGTCGGATTCCACATGGATTCTATGAGAAGGAGATGGAAGGTGCTGCTGGATTCTGTTGTTTTTATGATTTTAGATTATTTTTGTGGAGTGTGTTTATGATTGCTTTTTGTAGGTTATTTTGGGCAATTTGGAACCATTAAGAGGTTGAGAATTGCAAGAAATAAAAAGGTTTGTGGCATTCTTGTTTACTTGTTTCCTTTATATCTGTGTTTATTATTGTTTACTTACATAGTTGCGTGGTTGTGTCAACTTGATGATGATTAGTGATAATCCTTGGTTATACTTCTGCTCATGTGTGGCTGATGGTACTTACGATTTCAGTGGCTAGTTTTGTAGAATGTTTCGTTATGGTCTATGTGTGCATGTGTGTATATCGTGTATCTGAGGAAACGATGCACGCACGAGTGGATAATGTGATTAATTTGATGATTTGTGACAATCCATTATATTTGTGTTTGTTATTGTTTACATAATTGCATGATTGTGTCAACTTGATGACGATTTGTGGTATTCCTTGGTTATAGTAGTCTATTTACTCATGTGTCCCTGATGGTACTTGTCAATTCAGTGGCTATTTTCGTTGAATGTTTCTTTCTGGTGTGTGTATGTGCACATGGGTGTATAATGTGTATCGTTGTGAAAGGACACACCCACAAGTGGATAATGTGATTAACTTTTCTTTTTCCTTATCTAAGGTACCAAGCATGGTTTTTCTTGTCTCATGCTCTGTTAGGTGTGTGTTCTTAAGTTAAGAAAATGTTCAAATTCAAATACAAAACCTTCAAACATTGTTAATAGTTATGAGTTCCTCATATTCAGCACTCACTTCCTGGAAGATAAAACCCGTGTGAATCAATAATAACTTTGCATTTATTTTGTTCTTTAAACATGTTTTTAATAATTTATCATCTGGAAGGAAGTATGTGTTTTGAGCCATCAGGTTATTTGTTGAATTATCATTTTAGTGATGATTGATATTGATTTTAGTTGATTGGTACTGACCATATGTGTTTCTTGATGTTTAACAGTCTGGAAAATCAAGACATTTTGGGTTTATAGAATTTGAATCTCCTGAGGTAGTAGTTGCTTCAAGATTGACGTCTTGTGACTTTTGGCTACTCTCATGCTTGTCATAAAATCCAATTTCCTTGTCCTAATAATGCCTTGATTTGTAGGTAGCAAAAATTGTAGCTGATACAATGCACAATTATCTCCTTTTTGAACACCTTCTCCAAGTTTATGTGATACCTACAGAGCATGTTCATCCAAGATTGTAAGTTATTAATGTTTTTTTTCTGTGTATCATTACATGTTTTCTTAGTCTTAGACTGTTAGTGTCTAACTGTCTATTTTCTTTTCATCTCCTTCTTTACTTTTGTATGAAAAAGAAAGGTTTGTATTAAGAGTCTAGTAGAAAACACTGTCAGACAAGGAATTCCCACGAAAGATTTGGGGGTGGGACATTAGCTAGACTCAGATAATATAGCACACTGAAGCTTTTCAATCCCTCTGTATATTAGATAAATAGTTTTATTATCCATTCTGTTCCATAGAACTTCTGTTTGCATTATATGGCCATTAGTTTAGCTACACTTTTGTTCAAGATAACTGTAGGCAGGATTATTATTCTGAACCCCCCCAAACCAACAACAATAAAAGAAAAAAACTAGACCTCAAAAGATACTATGAGCAGTACCCACATATTAGCTAGGAAAATGATCATATCCCAAAATGTGCAATTCCAGCTGGCTAAAAAGCCTAGCATTGCCTTTTAACCAAATAATTCCACATGTGTAAAAAATTAGCAGGAATCTTGATCCTGTAACAATGGCATATTTTGTAACATTAGATTGAACTATTATGTGTCTCGATTAAAGGCAAAAGAATTAGTTTCTTATGTTGAATATTACCATGAGTATCCAATGAATATGTGGCATTTTTCTTTATTAGATGGAGAGGATTCAATTACCGTTATAAGCCATTGGATTCAGTCCAAATTGAACGGAAGCGTCATGACAAGGTATCTAGTTCAATGGATAAGAAAGTATATCTTCTGTATATTGTCAGTCTGATTCTCAGTATAATGTTCTCTATTCCTTGATGTTGTCATTCTAGGAAAGAACATTGGAAGAGCACAAGAAATTGGTGGAGAAGATTGTGAAACATGACAAAAAACGACAGAAAAGGATAGAGGCTGCTGGCATTGATTATAAATGCCCTGAAATTGTGAGATTTTTGTTTTATCAATCTGTTGTTACTGATTTGTTTTCATGAAAATAGAATAGTCTGCATCTTGAGTTTTGCTCTCATGTTACATATAATTGCTGTTGCAGGTGGGTAACATCCAGCGTGCTCCAAAGAGAATAAAGTTTGAAGACTGAGTGGGTCACCTATCTCATCTTTAAAAGATGATTTTTTCTGCATATCCTTGAAGTTAATAGAGAACTTAATCTAAGTGAGGAGGTTTTGTTACCTTTCTTCCCATGGGTGTGTTAGAGGAAGGTTGCTGATCTATACCATGTCACGGTTCACAACAGACTGCTATTATAGGATTTTTAGTATTAGCAATTAACTGTTGTCAAGTCTTTAGCAATTTTGGGACTTATTCTGAAACCTTGTTTTCTCAAAATTATTTAATAGAAGTATTATCCATTTCATATATTCATCAGCCATTGAAGCAGTTGATCGCCTTTTTTATAAAAATTAAATTCTTAATATTTTTGCGAGGATGGTAGATTGTTAAGATGTGCAAGATTGCCAATTTGTTGATATTGGATTCTGAACGGAGAATTAGACGATATTGAGCTCATTGAATATATAACTTCAAAGTATATTCTTATCAGGGCCACGTGGATGAACGGAGAATAATCCCTCATCGAAGGAGTAGTGAAATGATTATTGTTTGAGTAAAAAAAAAAAAATCATGTAAGAAGTAATATGATTATTATTCAAGGGAGACTTTCTAAATTCCCTGTAACAGGACGGGCTTAAATAAATGAAACGTATAAGGAACAGACTTGATGGTTGGTCCATGTCTGGACTTGATTTGCAATTTGTGTTGGGTTTGTTTGCTGGACCAGAGATTTATCTCAAAATTATCAATTCCATGCTATTCACATCCCCCTTTTTCCTCTTCTCACTTCCCACTATTTTTTTGTTTTTGTTTATTTTTTTTAATTTTCTACTCTACTAATCTCTTTTCACATACCTTCTCTCTCCGTCACCCTCTTGACACCATTTTAAAACATCTCATTTTTTAATTTTTTTTTACAAGCATTGCTCTGTCTTATATTGCATTCTTCATGAGTTTTCGTACATCATTATTGTCTGTTCAATGTGTTGAACATCTCGTCAATATACTCAATCGGTTCATTCTAATACGTTTTTCAAATAAATCCTAGTTATGTATTAGGATTTGACAAGTTTCTATTCTTTAAGTTAACAATTAAAATTACGATACAGTATATGAACAAATATAATAAATTATGGAGTTATTACAATCTCAATAAATAATTTTCTATTTAACAATTAACTCTTTAAAATGCACACCTCTCACTTAGAGGAATTAAATCTCGATAACATTTGTAAAATTCATCTTAAAATATGAAAATGTCCTTCCGAGTTGACTTCTCCTTGCGGTTCTTGATAGCAATATGCAGGGTCGTGTTAGGCTTCAAATTATTTAAGGTCTTAAAATTTTTTTTCGTATTTTTTAAATAATTATTTTTATTAATTTAAATTTTCAAGTGATATAAATTTTATTAAGATATAATATATATTATTTGCTAGTAAAATTACCCAGTCTTAAGACATTACGTGTAATTTTATTTATTTGAAAAGGTTACGAAAATAGTTTGCGTTTATTTTGGATTCTATCCCCCCACCCCTCCACCCCTCCTCTCCCAGAAGGAACATTAATATTTATATAGAACTT
>JAMLFT010012773.1:0-10198 GCA_026544285.1 Pachyrhizus erosus
ATCTTATGTAAAAGAAAAAAATTAAAATAATAAAATTCTATGTCATGAATGAAATAAAAAAAATATAATAAAATCTCACTTTATATATAAAAAATATTAAAAATAAAATTTAATAAATATTCAAGAAGAAAAAATAAATATTAAAAAGTTATATATAAAAAATATTTAAAATAGTGTTTCAAAAAATGTTAAAAGTTATTAAAAATATTTAATAGGTAAACTAAATTTTTAATTAATAAAAAAGTTAAAAATTAATTCAACTATTTTGTCAAACATGGTAATAAGCAATTATAAAAAAAAATTACGTAAAAAAATGTTATGTGACAATATTATATCGTTAAATCAATTAATTAAGTCATTAAATTTTGTATAAATTTGATTTTATACAATTTGGTAATCAATTTATTAATTTTATTAGTTATTATTTATAATTACAATAATTAATTATCAAATTATCAAAAAAAATAATAATTTATTTATTATAAAATATTTAATTAGAATATTCAATTATGGTTTTAAAATTTAATAAATAATAAAATTATATATTCTAATTGAAATTAATTGATAACACTAAGATGTATTTTTAATAAAATTTATAAAAAATTTAAATTAAAAATTTCAAAATTTCATGAGATTTATTTTAATTTCATAACACATATGTAATTAGTAAGTTTAACACAAAATCTACTTACAGCTTGCCCCTTTAGCAAATTTATCCTTTGCTTCATGGCTTTACAGGTTATTGCAGACAAATATGGAAAACGTTGCTTGGTTTGGAAAGTGAAAGCAACGTATTGTTAAATTTGATTTTAGTAATACTATTTGTTGTTTTTTTATTTTTTTTTGCAATGCCTTTTTAGATTTTTGTAATAATTGAAATGAAAATTGATGTTTTAATTTAAGAGGTTTTAAAGCTTAAGAAAATCTCCCTAATGGGTGAGGCTCAAGGCTTGACGTTCTCTGGAGGCTTTATGAATGATCCAGGCTCAGGCAGCGTAAATCCTATAATATCTTTTCCTGATAAAGTTATAGCAAACAGAGAAGGCCTCAGGTCGATCTCTTTCGTAAGAATCTGGCTAGAATCAAATATGAAGATAATAACCCATTGAAGCCAACGCTGATTATCGCCGACTTGGTCTTCGTGGGTTGTGCTCTCCTTGACAAGATGTGTTGGTCCATAAATAGCTTGATCAGATTATTACTTCAGATTTGGTGCAATTCGAAAGAAATTTCACCAAAATCAATATGAAGATGTACCTGCTCAAGAGGAATGTCATGGTTTCAAAAATCAAGAGAGAATTAGGTTAAGTTTGAGAATAAAAACTTAAAATTTTTTCATACCCAAACGACCGTTCGATCGAAGGAGGAGTAATAAGATCATCAAGCTTTTATTGATGATATTTGGTGTTTAGATGCTACAGTTCTTAAGAATGAGGCTCAACAGTTTTTTCGCAAACTTTTCCAATGTTCTGACAATTGTTTTCCTCATGATAATATGCCTTCCATAGGGGATGACTGTTCTCAAGCCCTTATTCAGGCAGTGACATACCAAAAGGTCAAACAAACAGTGTTTTCTATAAACCCTTATAAAGCTCTAGCGAAAGATAAATTCTAGCCAATATTTTATAAAAAATATTGGCATATTGACAATTTGTCCGCCAAGCTTTTGAATTTGGTATTGTTCCTCCCTAGTTGGTAGATACTACCATTGTCCCTATTTCTAAAATTGAGTGCTACTTCTTTGAAGAAATTTCGTCCTATTAGTTTGTGCAATGTTCTCTTCAAATTTTGTTAAAGGTTTTGGTTCATAGGATCCAGCCCTATCTTGACTCAGTAATTGGCCCGCTTTAGAGTAGTTTCATCCTAGGCAAATGTACTATAAATAATGCCCTCATTGCTCAAGAAGTTCTGCACCACATGCATAGGAAAAAGGGTAAGACTACCTATCTCTTATTCAAAATTGACTTTGATAGAGTGGGTTGGGAGTTCTTGCGTCTTACACTTCTGGATTTTGGATTTCCGAACCATATCATGAATCTCATCTTGAATTGCACTACTTCCACTAACTTGTCCTTGAAGCGGAACAATGAGATTCTTGATAGTTTCAACCTAACGAGGGGTCTTCGCTAAGGTGATCATATGTCCCTTTATTTATTTCTCTTTTGTATAGAGAAATTGGCTCTTTTAATTAAGGAAAGGGTGAACAAAGGCAGTTGGCTCCCGATGACAATATCTCACAATGGTCTAACAATATCCCATATTTTCTTTGCAGATGATTGCCTCTTGCTTGTTAAGGCCATTTCAAGCCAAGTAAGAGAGGTCCGAGATGTGCTCCAATTGTCGTAGGGCATTAGGTTTGAAGGTGAATGTTCAAAAATCTCGATTTTTGGCATATAAGAATATCTAAAGGAGGAAGATTGAAAAATTTACTCCATTATTATTTTTTTCCAATACTACCAATTTGGGAAAATACCTTGGATGTCCATTGCTGTTAGGAAGAGTTAAGAAAAGTAATTTTGCTTATTATATCCTTGATAACATAAATGGGAGGCTCCAAAGCTGGAAGAGCAAGATTCTTAATCGAGCTGGGAGAGTCACTTTGGCTAAATCGGTAATGTCGTCTATCCATATATACACCATGCAAAATCTTTGGATCCCGGAAGGTGTCTATGACAATATTGACAAAAGTATCTGTGGTTTTATTTGGAATAAGCCCTCAGCTCATTGGGTAGGCTGGGACGTTATTACTCAACCCAAAGTAAGGGAGGAGAAGCACATATGGTCAGTGTTACATGAACCTCACAAGCCTTGGGTTCAAATCCTGCGTGACAAATATTTGAAGGGTGAAGATTTCATGAATGTTGATTTAAAGAGGGTTCATTGTATGTGTGGGTTTCAATACTTTCAGTTTTCCAACATATTAAACTCGAATTTTGCTTACGTGTAGGCCATGGAGATGCATCGTTATTTTGTGATAAATGGCTGCCTGAAGGCCCAGTGTGTGGGTTGCTTGATTTTGTGCACATTAGTGATACCTAGTTGTGCATCAAAGACGTCCTCATTAATGGTTGTTGGCATTGAGAGCTTTTGAGTTCTATTATCCCCAACCAGGTCAAGAGGTTACTGATGAATATTTGGTTATATAGGGTCCCTCAAACTCAGGTGTTTATTTTGCCAATTCTACCTACAAGTGGTTACTCCAAGAACCTGTCATTCATTCAACCATCCCAGGGATGTGGACTAAGGTTTGGAAGCAACATGTGCCTGAATCCATCAAACACTTTTTCTGGCTCTTACTCCATAAGAGCTTACCTACTAACCTAATCCGCTTTAAGCAGCACATTGCTTTTGATCCTGTTTGTTTCAGGTGCAGCTTGGAAGGAGGAGAGCATTATTTACCTTCTAAGAGATTGTCCCAAGGTTAAACAGGTTTGTGCAACTCTTGGAATGAATAATGTGTTAGACATCTATTCTTTAGGAGAAGATGTTTGGCTTCAAACTA
The DNA here is from genome assembly GCA_026544285.1 of Pachyrhizus erosus. Classification (NCBI taxonomy): domain Eukaryota; kingdom Viridiplantae; phylum Streptophyta; class Magnoliopsida; order Fabales; family Fabaceae; genus Pachyrhizus; species Pachyrhizus erosus. The sequence continues at coordinate 3,503 of JAMLFT010012773.1, forward strand.
ACCCCAGACATTCTCATAGCCAAAAGTTTGCATGCGCTTGTTGGTATTATCGAGAAGTTAAGGAACGTGGAGATCTTCCAAGACAATGTATGGACTTAGTGGTTTCTGATTAACTAGATCTTTACTACAATCACCATTTTGAATAACAAAATGCCATTAAGCTTGTATCTTGGCAACCACCTGTAGTTGAGTTAATCAAATTAAATACGGATGACTGTTCAAGAGGAAACTCGGGCATCTCTAGATTCGGGAGACTTGTTCGTAATGCACGTGGAATTTGGAAGCTGGCTTTTTTTGGTTGTTCGTGAGCTTGTAGGGAGTATTCCACCGTAACTATTAGAACCTTGCTGCAAGCTGATGCACAAGGGCATTTGTTTGTTAGAGACTAGACCTTCCTTTGGTTGCTTTGTTGTTTTTTATTTTCTTACTTGATAAAAAAACTTTGTTGACTCGTTATGCAATTTGTACCTAAACGAAATATTGAATGGGCCCAAAACTCTCTTTCAAAAGAGCAAAAAATTAAATTAGAAAAAAGAAAAATTGTAAAAATTGTTACCAAGCCCAATAAAACGGAATATGACCCAATTAAGTCCATTTTAGTGTCAACCCACCTATCAAAACCCCTCACCTGCCCAATCAAAACCTGCCAAAACTAAAGTGATATTTGGGTGAAAATGGGCCCATTTTATGTTTTAATGGGTTAGCTTGATTTGAGTTTTTTGGTCTGAACTCGTTCACTAATTACCCGATGACAAATTTATGAGTAAAATTCCTTTGGAAAAATTGGAGAGTAATTTTCTATGAAAACTTTTGTTCAGAACGAAAACACAACCTTATCCACAAAATAACATCTCGAAAAGTTTGGAACATTTGAAGAGCATCATTATATAAGAGCTTTTCCTATAATAGAAGGATCTTGCGTGGCTGGTCAAGTGCAATGTAAATATTGGACAAATTTGGTGCAACACCCTCTTAATTAGGAGGAGGACACCAACTCCTCATGTTTGAAACATTTCCAATCTTTATTGGTTATACCTACAAAATGATACAAATATAATTTTCTTTTTGATAAATTACGCAGTTAATTTATATATATTTTTAAATTCTACTTATACACTTTAATAAATTTATTGGTCCAATTATATTTAATGATTCTTCTTATTATTAATTCATAATTCATAATAAAATTATTTTATTATTATTTATTAATTTTTAATGATTTCTTTGCATTATAGTAGATCGACATAATATTGACCAATTTGATTAATTATTTTTTGATATGCCCACATGTTTTTTTATCTTTGTTTACTGTATAAAAAGTGATATATTTTTATCAACATATCTTACCGACACACACATATATATATAGCTATCATTTTTGCTGTTTATTTTTCTTGTTGGAAATTTACGTTTTCATATTTAATGTGAGTTCATATTTTATGATAATTATGTTGGTTATTTATATTTAATAAATTATATTTTGAGTGACTTAATACATTAAACTATTAAAAGATGTAACATGAATTTAATAAGTGTATTATAAGGAACTTTGGCTGTTAAAGAAAAAATAAGATAAATAAAAAAGCTAAATCAAACTCACTCTCAAAAGTCAAACGTGTATAAATAAAGATAGATTCTCTGATAAAAAAAGACAACCATATATTCGTTTGAACCAATGTTTCCTTTCCATAATACAATACTTCTATATAATTTGTTCTAGAAATGTTTATTATAATACCGTTGCTATATTTTATATATTTATTTTCATTCATATTAATTTCTTAACAAATTAAATACATGCTTTTATTACAATGATATATAGAAACCTCTATATTATAAAAACAGACACTTTTTTTAGATTTAATTCAGTCTAGTTTTTAACTGAGAAAACATGTTATATAATAGAATGTAAAACTATACTATTATTTAACTCTAAATGACAATGGTAAATATGTTGATTTTTCTCTATAATAGAATAAATTATATTAATTAGTCATAAAATTTTATAAAATTACACAAATTTTATCTAAACTTTTTTTATCCATATATTGATATACTAATTTTTTATAATTATTAAAAAATATTACATTAACATCATTTATATATTATACTAATAACTTCAATTATATGATAAGCGTTACATTGTGTTTTTTGTTTTTTTTTTTTAAAAGTTATTATAAATGTTAAAAAAATAAGAATAATTTGTATAATTTCAAAAAAATTTAGAATGATTAGTATAATTTACTAAATCCTGATTTTTTATTGATTGTTGATGTAAAAGTTTTTGGTGTACAGTGGTTAAATTCTATTTAATTTGGTTTTTTTTTTCAGAGCCTACTTTCAGCAAACACGGTCCAAAGTTGGATTTAGTGTATTTTGGTTGATTGTTAATTTTTAATCCTAGTAATTTCCTTCATCCTGTGCAGCTTTAGCACTTTGTTGGGAAAGAAAGTAAAGCATAGAATTGTAGAGAGCACTAACATACAGTAACAATCATGAAATGATCCAATATCAATAATCAGTTTCTGTGTGGAATTTGGAAGCATTTCTACTTATTGCGGTAAATAAGAACGCCTAGCGTTCATTAGATCTGTTCATATTTTATATAACACCAGGTAGTTGCTTTCCTTCCAAAAATGCTTTAAGTAGCACTAGTGATCTCTGTGGTTGAGAAAAGGGAGCTACATGAGATGCTCCTCTAATAGTGGCATATGATAAAATGTCCCCATATACTTGTGTCCATCCTGCCACCTGAAATTTTATATAACAAATCAAGGTAGAGTGAAATGGCACTGCATAGAGGCATTGAATTTTTCAAAGTTATATATATTGCACATTCCAAGTATTAATATGAACCTGTTTTCCCTCAAACCAGGCTCTATAGGCGACTGTTGTATCAAGTCCAATTTCCTTGGCTAATCCGTTCACTAGAAATCGTGAACCTGTTAATGGAATCACTGAATCTTGATCTCCACTGCATAGAGAAATGACTTTGCTTGCTTCAGAAATGCTCTCGCCTAATATGTAGTGTTCGCTAAATGTTACTGATTAAAGAAACTCAATTACCTGTATACTAGAACCCTGATGCCAGACTTAACAAAAGATCCCAGAATAGGAATTGTTGGTATTTCTAGATTCTGATAGTTATAATGCAGAACTCTGTGACATAAGGAATATGTTGTTAGCAGGAGATGTAGTCTCAGAAAAAAGGTGACCAATTGTTGTTGAGAATGCAGAACAGAGAAATTAGATAGAAAATAGGTTGGCAAAGGACCCTAAAATAAGATGGATATTTTTTTTTTTACTGACCATGATGATGATAGGAAGTATCCAATGCTATAAGCAGTGACGAATTTTCATATATGAATTTTATAATATGGATATATATATAAGCTTTATATCTTCGGTTAAAATTAACTTTCTTGTCTTGCTAAATGCTCATGTAAATTATTTAGTATATTTAGGAAAATTTGAGGCAAAGAAATATAACGAAAATGTTTCGAGGCTTTTGAGTAACAAAACTAACGGAGTCTAATAGTTATTATTAGTTCAGGGGTAAAATCTCACACCTTAATTACTTTTCCTATTTTTGTGAACATAAATATCTGCGTCTCTAAAACACCAAAGAACGTGTCATCTTTGAAGCAATAAAACTTACGCGCTACAAGTTGACCATTTGGTGACTCCAACAAGTTTAGCATGTAGAGCTTCTTGGACTTCTTTCCTGTTCATGTATGCGGTTGTTTTATCACCAACACAAACATCTATCTTCTGTGTCTCTTGCTGAACCAGACATAAAAGCAATTAAGCAAAAGAAATCAAGAGAATAACACCAGTGAGTAAAAAAATTTAGAAGAATTAACATGCCTAAGCAAAAAATAGATGAAACTCACCAGTTGATTTAGCACATAAGCCTGTTGATTTACTGATGACAAACAAACATCGAGAGTGACATCATATTCATCTACATAGTTGCTAATCTCAGTATTCAATAGCTTATTTGCTTTAGCACAAACGCCTCCAAGATTCTCATTTTGAATTTGCCTCCTAATTGTGGAATAGTTGCAGACTCTAGTTAAGACATCGTATGTTGAATCTGATATCAGTCCGTGGGACCAAAGGAACTCAGGTCTGGAGTTGAAATCAGTATTAAACTCCAGAAGAGGATTCCCTAACTGCAGGTATCAACATATATATATATGAACCAGTTATATTTTTCAAATAAATCAAATGGTTCTTAATATTATTATTATTTAAATTTCCCTTCTCTCTACTCACTGCTATCCCCTTGAGATTGAAGTTGGTCTTGGTTTGAACAATAAGTTGTGCAAGTTGTGGAACATAGTGACCTGGAAACGAGTGTGAAGTGTGCATTATTTTACTACAGTTTCAAAGTGAATATATTATTCATTTATATCTGATTCTAACCTCCATAGCTCTCCCCTGTAATGAAGAAGTCGTTCTTTGAGTATTCAGAAAATTTAGTGAACCAACGCTGTAGGAAAACAAGATTATCCCTAGCTGTACAAGAACAAGAACAATGTCAGCTTTTTAGAAATGTCATAAAGACAAAAAGTGGATAAAGTCTTAAGCATTTATTAAACTATGATTATTCTGTTACTATTTAAATGCCATTGTGGAATAACTGAAGTGAAAAAGAACCTGTGATTTCATCTGTCACTAAGGCATAGAAAGATTTATTGCTAGAGTAAGAGAATCCAACACCAGCTGGTGACTCCAAGTACAGCACATTTGCCACTGAGAAAAGGATGAAATAAATAAACAGTTTTGTTTTCTTTTAAAAAGCATATTTAGTATTTTGATGTATTTTGATCCCCCAATAAAAATTTAAAAGAAAACCATTGGATTAAGGGAGTTGTTGGGTTTAAGGTTCACCTTTGTTCCAACTATAATCATTTTTCTCAAGAACATTGTTGTCACTGGGTCTAAAAGGACCATGCTCAGCAAATGCTCCAACTCCAATCGATGAACAACCAGGCCCTTCAAAAATCAAAACCAAGAAAGCATCTCAAAGGTTTAAGCCAGATTCCAAAACAAAGAAATAAACAAAATCATGTATATGGTATTGATACATAACAAGATATATACCTCCATTCAACCAGAGGACTAATGGCTTGGAAGCAGGGTCTTCTTCAGCTTCAACAAAATAGTAAAACAAAGCTCTTTGATTTTGATCATCTACGGTAACGTAACCAGAATATTGCTGAAATTTGACCTGTGGCTGACCCGGCAAATTGCTTATTTTATCAGCTTCAGGAAGTGAACTCACCCCCACAAGTGTCTGTGCAAGAACAATAAGTAATGTTGCAATCATAGTAAATGACTGAGGTAGCATGGTCATCTGTGAAAAATTGTTCGTTTAATTAGGATGATAAATCCTTTGCACTAGTGTTTGTGCGCAAATGATTATGGTGAAACTTATAAAGCATAATGATCTTATTTGGCTGTGTATCTAGCAGATTATATCACTATCACGTCGGCTTTTACTTCGTCAAAGTCTTACTATTTTTAGTTTCTTCTTTGTTGCTTTTTCTGATTCCTTTCACTATAATTACTAGACACTTAAACATTCATTTAACACTCTAAATTTCATCTTTCATTCTAAATTTAATGTTACAAATGTTTCTTTCATCTATTTAGTTTATCCATCATCTTATCGTCGATTATTTCTTTTGCTAATTACTCTTCTTAGTGCAGTATATTAATATATTCAACATATAATTTTTACAATTAGCTACAAGATTATTAAATTTAAAGAACTAAATAATCCACGGAAAGTTGATAAAAAATATTATCAACATTTTTTCCATTTCGCTAGAAGAAAATCTAATTAAATATGATCTTTGGTTAATATAATAAATTTACAACAATTATATATATTTATACATTGCTTTCATAAATTGCATGTTATTTTACATTTTTTTAAATCCAACACCCTTCAGATGATATTTTTCTATGTTTGCAATGCCATAATAACCAAGCATAACAATAAATATTATAGAAAAAAAAAATCATTGACTTCTTGGTTAAGAAAAACCATATTACTCATTAATTTTGCGTATAAATCACAAGGATTGGTTAAGAGTAAATTTTGAGTAAAACCATATTACTTTTTGATTTTAAGTAAACCATACTCCATATACAGCACAAGGTTACATATAATTATTAATTTATTATATGTGAATGTGAAAGTGGAAAATTTGTCTTCATGTGTGGAAATAAATGGTGCCGTCTCACACCTGTTTGAATTTTGAGGATTGGTTAAACCTGGCCGGATATGTTCTGTGTGTAAATGGTATCGGCTTTTGTTATGTCGTGCGAGTATTATTGACCAAGTAGTTCTCAGTCATTTTTAAATTGCATCATATTGTGTCCCCTCAATATGTCTTCTTTATTTCGATCAATTTAGTCATCAACTTAACTTACATTATGGGTTATAAAATTCAATGAAGATCACCTCATGTTTATTCTCATTTTTTTATGCTATAAAAATAATTTTTAATGAATTCTACTCCAATAATAATGATCTAATTGGACCACATTTCACGATCGTGAATTGGAATGAATTAAAATGCCAAACAATATTTGAATATAAGCAAGAGACAAAATCAGCCTTAGAATATTCATTTCATTCGGACCTAAACAATGGAAAAGTTAATATTCATAAATCACTAT
>JAMLFT010012774.1:0-10198 GCA_026544285.1 Pachyrhizus erosus
ACGACATTCGTACCTGAAAAGGTACTATATTACAATCGAATCGGTACACTTGCCGAATCAAAGAAAAATAACTAACACCAACATACTATATGAACAAAATAATGAAGTATCCTTAGGACATAATTAATTGTTTATATTTTTAGGCTATAAATACGAATTTTAGAAAGGTTTTCTCATTGCTCCCATTTGAGATCAATTACACATGATAAACTCCTTTTTAAGTATAATTATTAATAGAGTTTATCGCACCATTTGCTTAATTGTTGTGTTATGATTCATTAATTCTACTAAAAAGAGTGTGATTTTGGTGTTGGTGGAATAGAGCTTGGAGAGTGTAATGTCCCTTTTTATTTACTTTTAATTTTTATGAGATTATATCCAAGAAATTTTAGCCCAAGTAAATTTTTAAAATCTAAACTCGTTAGAGGAATTACAATTTGACAATACATAATATTTCACATAACTTCATTCAAAATATTCTCAACTTAGTTATACAAGGCATATAGAGTCATAAGTAAAATTGTTATTACATTATATTTTACTCAGTAACTAGACAAAATGTAGTCTATAATAACTTTCCAGATCTAATCTTATCTAATCAGATCTTTTAGAAGAATCTTCTTCTTCTAAAGAGTCTTCTCTCCTGTCTAGAATATTGGCTTGGACTGATCCCATGAAGGACTATGGGGGTTGGGGAGTCTGAGGTCGATGTTGTGTTGCAAGAACACTTTCTAATCTAGGAGGCAAAGTCTGAGATAGAATCACTGGTAAATCTACGTGATGAAATTCCCACAAGACTACGATATTGGTAGGCGTAAAGGCAAACCGAACGTATCCCATTAATGTATCATCTTCCTAAACTTTGTCATACATCTATCTCCCCTCTAAAGGTATTATGGTCAAGTGGAACAGTGGTTGAAATTCATCTGTCATTTGTGTTTGAAAAATGTGGAGGTTGTAGGAGTGATTCATCTATCCTCGGGTAAGCACATACATACAAATAGAGGATTTTCTATCTAACGTAGACTATCATCTCACTGTTCGTGCCTAATCAGGGATTATACTCGATTTAGGGTCCTTCGCAGCCTCCAATACTACTAACCCCAAGAGACCTTACATGAGCGTGCCATTAATGATTCAATTTGTAATCTTAAGTTGACGATCGGGAGTAAGTATCCTGCCTGGTACTCGATCCAGGATACTCTCAACTGAATCTTGGTAATGCTCTGCTTTGTTGGGGAAGCCAAGCTGGTTTTGTGACACCTTCTTTACTTTGAGTGGTTCACAATTTGGCACCTTATCTACTCCCATGGTCTCACCAAAGCCTGTATACATCCATTAGGTACCTTCTATGGTCAACCATTGCATTCTTCATTCTTAGTTCTCACTTGTTAGGGTTTTTTAGTTCAATCTACTTTCCTTATTTCATTTGTTATCTTTACTATTCATTATATCATGTTACTGATGAAATTTTCAATTATCTATGGATAGCATCCATCTTTCATCTTTATATCACAGTCATTCTAGATTTTGTCATCATTGTTTGAACATTTCTTAGTTCATCTTCTATCGTAAGGCTATTTTAGATTTTTACTATCTCAAGTGAAAAATTATCATGAATACTTACCTCACCTTAGTAGTAGAGGTATGAAATTACATTTACATTATCAACTCAATACATTTAAAAGCATATTCAATTATCACAGTAATCAATAATGTACATTACCTTCAAAAAGTAAGACAGGGACAAAATGATCATTTTCACATTTTTCTTTCAAGATTTCTTTCTAAGTTTATATTTATCTAAAAGAAGTGAATGTAAAAGGTTTTGAATTTTCATTTTTTCTTAGTTTGGAAAATTTCACTAAAAAGGGATATTTCAGAAATTTTCTTAAGTGGTATTTTCGTAATTTTATAAAATTTGTTTATTTAAGGATTATTCCTTCACATTTCAACTCATAAATCATTATAAAGGTTCTCAATAGTACTAGGGAGTGCTTAGACTATTTTACCTAAATTTAGAATGACTGAACAGTAGTAATATTTGGTTTTTATAACATAGGGGCAACAGAACCTGGTTTTGGCTCAAAATTATTTTAAAACTCCTTGATTCTTGCTCAACTTCTTGTGTAATGCTGATTTATCAATCTTTGACTGTGCAAGAATTAAAATTTATCAATTTGTTTTACTTAATGTGGGATTATAAGCAATTCTAGATTATAGAAATAAGAACAATGTTCGTGTACCCTGTTCATGTTCAGTTTTGAATTTCTCCTAACTATATTGGCAATTTCTTAATCAGAACATTTCGAATATCACTCATGAAGCTTATTCAACCCATAATTTTATCAGGGACGACATAAATACAAAGAATCAAATTCTACAAATTCGAGTTTTTGAGTTTTTCAATTCCAATTTGTTTCTCATGAATTCATTTATCTCAGAGTTTTAATCTTTCATAAATTTAAATTCTAATAACATAGAATGTTTCTAGTAATTGAAATTGAAGAAAAGATAACTTCTCCTACCTGAAATGAAATTTTTCGGCTAAGCTCCGATGATGCACCGGTGACACTGCGAAATCATGATTCCCTTAATGATTCTTCAATTTTCTTTGACAAAATTGAAGTATGAACGATTACTAAGCTTTCTGGATTAGAATGAAGCAATAAGGGTAACAATTTAAGAAGAATTCTAAAGAGGAAATCATGGTTTTTTCCCCCTTTGATTTGAAATCGATTTAGTATTTATAGACTTGTTTTGCCTTGTTCCTTCTTGTCGAAGCAATCTATAGGCTATGGGCAAACTAGCTAGGTGGTTTGTAGGGCATGGGCAGGGCAACATTTTGTAGGACGTGTCAGTTGCAGAAATCGGCTCGAGGAAAGAAATGACGAAGCTACTTGAAAGGTGATTTTCATTTTTAAAAGATAACTTAAGTAGATTTTAATTCGTAAAAATAACAATGATGAGCCTATCGATCAAACGAAAATCCTTGCCTTCGAAGCCGTCCCACGCCTTTTTCCTATTTTGCACTTTATTTTCTTTTCTTAAACCAGCGCCTATGTCTTTTATATTAATTGGCCCGAAACTTAACATCCAAAATAGTTAGCTCAATTGGCACGCTGCTCCTCTCCTTCTCTTCTCCTGCCAGGGCCTGGGTTAGAGACCCACCCTTCCCCCTCTTTCTTATTCCCTTCTTTTTTCTCTTTTCTTTTCTTTTCTCTTTTCTTTCATTTTCTTTTAATTTTTGTTTTTAATTTTAAAAAATTATATTTTTGATTTTTAAATTTCTCCAAAAATCATAAAATCTTATTTATATTTTTCTCTTACTAATTTGAATTTTTTTCCAATTATTTATTTTATTTAAAAAAAATTTAATTTTATGTTAAAATATTTATTTATTCATATTTAATTCTCAAAAATTTATTTTTAATTTCTAAAAAATTATATTCTGTCTTCTAATTTTTATTCTTCCCTTTCTTTATTTTTATTTTATTTAAAACATCATAAATCTGCATTTATATTTGGAAATTTGGTTTATATATTTTTTATTTTGAGTTTTAATTTAATTTGACTAACTAAAATTCTTTCTCTCTTCCTTTCTCTTTTTCTTTCTTAAAATATTATCTACTAAATAGATAATATTTTTCTCGTAGAAAAATTAAAATTCTATATAATATTTTGGCTAAATTAAAAGGAAGAGATAAATTCTTCTAATATGATTTTTATAAATTCATTATATAAAACATAGGATGTTACAAAGAGAACTAAAAAAGGCGTCAAAAAGTTCAAAAATAAACTTTAAAGTGTGAAACATTGTGATGCTTAATTGTATGCAAGGTAGTCCTTTGATAGAAGAACCTTGCTTCAAAAAAGAAATACACCCTTGCTTATTGATGTAGGGATGTGCAAGATAAGATGACTTTTGCTTTGGAAACAAAGCACTACCATGTTTCTTTATACACGACCATGCTTGACCTAGATCCAACAAAGACAAATTAATAAACTTTGAAGCATAATCATGCATTTCTCGAAGCATAGTCATGTATACTCTAATGTAGTTAAACGCCCCAAAAGGCTTATAAATAGGGTGAAGATAGACACAATTTGCGAGCTTTCACTTTATTTTTCATTTTACTTTTCTTTGAGTGAGTGAAAACCTTAGAGGGAGATACTGATCAAGGACAAGTGTGAAAAAATTGATGAGGATTAAATTGGAAAAGATCTTTCTACTTCTATGTTTAATATATTTTCTTGTATAGTTTTAACTTTTCTAATGCTTGTGGCTAGCTAAATCCCTTAAGCTAGGGATTGTCATATCCTAATCCATCTTTTGTAATAAAATTCATATTCATTCATTTAGTTAAATTATTGTGATGTTTTACATTCCATTTGGGATCAATCACTCCAAAACCTAATTAATTAACTATTGGCGATCTACTATTCTTAATTAATCAATCTATACAATAATTAAATTATTGGAACTTGCATGAACAAACTAGAAATAGGAATTATTAATCAAACTAACATCGTTAATTAGCCTCTTATGCTTAATCCTTCCTTTGGTTTGGATCCTAAATGAACAACTTGAGAATAAAATAAAACAAAAAGAATTTTTAGAACATGACCAACTTGGTTTGTTAATTTAAGAGACGAAATTAGTAATTAAGGGAATGTTCAACCTTTCATTGAAATAAAAATTAAAGGAATGTAAGGTTATACATGAAATCAAGAACCTAGGTTTTTTTTTATCTATTGAACACTAGTAATTTTGCTCACTTCAATTTTTCTACAATTATTACAATAAATTGTCACAATAATCTTCCAATCATGATACCTTGGCATATGCTAAACTCAATTATTTGAAAATCACTACTAGTCTTTAAGGTATGATATTTGGACATTAAGTCTACCATAATTATTGTATAGAATATGTATAACACTCTTAATTATTATAATGATTTTTCATACTACTTTTTTTAATTTATCAAGTAATTCAAAACTTGACAATTAAAAATAAGCTTCTAATATATAAAAATTATTTTTTCCTTTTATCTTTTACAAAAAATCACATGAAATTTTCCAAATGAAGCTTATCCTCATTAATTTATCATTAGTGTAAAACAATCTATTCATACAATAATCTTAATAAAACCACATATAAGAAAAACATCATATCTTGGTAAATCTCTAAATCATAAAAGAGTTTCATTTGTATATTATTTATGATTGCATCAATAAACAAATATTAAGAACACATTATTTTTAAAGAAATGAATTAACTAATAAAATATTTGGTTTCCAATAAATATCATTTAAACATAACAAAGGTTCACTTGAACTTTCTCATTTTTATCATTAAATCTTTATACTTTATCCAAGTAAATATATATTAGTATTCTTGAAATTCGAAATATAATACATTTAAGTCACCTCTAATATAATAATACATCACAAAATAAAGACATAATCTATCATCTTCTAAACAATAAAAGACTAAAAACTCACAATAATTACTCGATAAATCTAACTCTCATATTCTCAAAAAAACTTGTAAAGCATCCTTATAGAATTTCCATTTTCTCAAACCATTTCATCCATGTCATTAGCACTTGTAGTAGATAATTCATTCCTTCATCGTTTGTCATACCAAAACACTAGTCTTCATCTAAAATAAAATAAAATGATGAGTCTTCCGTTTCACCAAGACTAACAAACAAGATCCTTAAGTCACAAACACATATATTATTGTCTTAGATGACTTTCTCATAAATCTCACATGTCCCAAATGAAAAAGTTAGTTTACAAATAAATTCATATAGATCCGCTACTACACTGAATCCTTGAAACTCAATGGTCTTACTTTGCTTTAAGTCATATGACTTGTCAAGATTTTGCGCTCACCTGGGGTACAAAACTAGAGTTATTATTGATCGAAATTATCTCGATTCAGTTAGGATTGTCAAGTCAATTTTAAGTGAAACTTCTCGTAACTCGACACCAACCATCCCCAAGGTTTGTCAACTTACGATTAAATTCATCATATATTAGTCTGTCTTGTCATCTATAAAGGCTTTAAACACTATTTTCTCAACTTAAAACCCCACATTTAGTTTTACTAATTACGAGTTCACGTGACCTTTCATGTTTTTTGTACATAATGACAACCACTTATACACATGTATACTCGTTAATATACAACAAAGTTTATAACCTCTCTTCCACTATTTTAATGACTCAAAATTTGAAGTAAATCATAAAATATGGTCTCATAGTCATAACACATTTTGAAGCATCACAATGATCGCATTTGCCCCAAATGGTACATCACCGCAAAGGGCTTTCACATTTTGAATACATCTCATTTTTCTCAGTCATCTTCATTTGTGTCATCTTCTTATGACTTATAAGAAAATATTACTCTTATTTCATTAATCATTACCAATGAAAAATGTAAAAATATTCATTACTTACAATATCATAGAATTCAAACGAATTACATTATCACATTATGAATAACATTTTAATTTACCATATTTTTAAATCTTATAAAATTCCTCACTACTCTCAATTTTATACTTTCGGTTAATTTTGTAATCTTCTAAATCTATTGCACAAGTATTATTTTTCTTTTGTCACGTCCACAATTATTTATGTACGAGCTCTAATTCCTATTAATTATTATTTTGTTCTATTATTATATTTGTACTATGTGTTTTATGGTTAATTCACTACTTTTGTAGTGAACATCAAATTACTTGAGGCTACCCCATTTTACTAAATGCACTCCTTTTAGGAGTTTATTTATCTAATGAGCATTAAAAACTCTTATTTTCTCCAAATTAAAACATTCAATATACATATCACAGTAAAATATCCAAAATACATTGCTCCAAGGTTGCCCGTTTTGGTCCTTAGGATCCAATTCAATATAAAAGTCAATAGTCAACAATTCACAAAAAAATTAACAATATAATATGTTCATCATATTGTATGGTAATGTCTACCATTAAAACAATCTAGTCAATTAAATTACAATCATAAAAAAAATAGCATGTCAATTAGCTTCAATAATACACATATAATAAAATTATATGCCCAATAAATACAAAAAATAAAAAATTATATCAAATTATTATGAAACTAATCAGTATATCTCTTCATCGCATATTTTTCTTAGTTAACATTTTCCATAACTTATTTCCATCATTTACTATGATTTTTTAATTAATTTCAGTTATGCAATATTCTCTATTTTCAATATTTCCTAAAATACCGAATCACATCTAATTCTTCTAATTTTTTCAAACGTGATCCCTAAGGTCTTAGTGTCACAAAAGAATTTTTCTATGTCCAAATAATAACATTTAATACCATTTTTTGGGTTTATTGATGCTAGTTGTCTAAAAATAGGACTTGTCTTTCTATTTTTAATAAATATTAAACGACTTCCAAAAATCATAATAAAATTAAACTTGTGTCTAAAGATCACCAAGAGCTCATAATAAATTTCTTAAACCCAAATTTCAACTACAACTATTTTCTAACAATTAATTTACCTGCAAGACAAAAATCTAGAAATTTAACAATCCCTATTTTAAAAAATTTTAAATTTCATAATTAATTACAATAAAAATTTCAAAAAATCCTTATACCCTAAGGATCACTACAATGGTTCTAATTTTTAGAAATTTATTCCCAATAATTTTCTGAAATTTATTTGAAGTGTTAGGTAGATTTAACATCCCTTAAAGATAAATAGCTTAAAAATAGTAAATAGTGTAAAAAAAATATGAAAAACATATCACCAACTTTAGAGGCCCCAAAAACTATAGGAATATCATTATCTTACCATAACTCAACATGTAGGAATTTGAAAAAAATCAAAACTAATCTTAGTACTCTTTGCATGTTACTTATTTCACCTCCTACAAACAATTCCACCAAATCAACTCCATAATTCATGATCAAACAAAGCAATGAATACAATAAAAATAGTGAAAATAACATAATTCATAACTAAGCAAAAAATTTTCCTTATACTTGGTCTTCTCTTCAAACTACTTGATTAATGTTGTTGATGGAGAACTTGATGATCCCTTTTAATTTGAAAGGCTAACAATGGTTGGATGTTCTGAATTTTTAAGATGAATTTTCAGAGGTTTAGAGAAATAAGAGAAAATCTAAATAGTAGTGGAATGCTTTAGAATGAGAAATAGATAAAAATAACTCACTCTCTCTTCTATTAGCCACTTAAATAAAAAATTTCCTACTATACTCTTAATCCCCAAACTAAACCCCTCCCTCTAGACTTAGGTTTGAAACTTTATTTTAATTGGGCCTATACAAGACCCAATTAAATTAAGTCTAAATTTGTCTCAATTTTTGTATAATTTTGACAGTATAATTTTAATGTATTCATCCATTAACGGGTAATCTAATTAACCATTTTAACTTACTATAGAATAATTACTTTTCCAATCCAATATTAGTTAATTATTTTTCTCTAATGTTATTTGAATTTCCCTAATAATTAATTTAATAATTACTTTCTACATACCCTTTAATAGTTAATTAAAAATTGCTCAATCGATCAAAATAATTAATTTCTAACTAGTTTTCTTTTTAAGCTTAAATTAATAAAATGAAACTTAATTAATTTTAATTATCTTAATTTAAATCATTAATCATTTTAGAATATTTAATTTCACTAATTAAAATTATTACTAACTTATTAGTAAATCTTTTGTATCATTAAAACTCTAATTTTGTATTCTAATAAAAAAATCCAAATATTAATTAAATTAATTATTAATTAGAATTAATAATTTTATTAAGACTAAATTTATTTTAATTAATCATATTATACTAAGATTCATTAACTAATTAATTTGATTTTTAAGACTCTAATTCTTAGTTGATCAAAGTTGCCTGGTTTCTAATTTAAGTTTATCATAACTTAATCATGTTCTAATCAATTTTTTTTGAGTCTAATATCTTAGTTCATTATATTTCGCTATCTCTTAATTAATTATTTCATATTTATTTATTCAATTTAATATTTGTTGAGATACTATACTATATAAATTATTATCACTATTATTATTTCTAGTGTTGAATTTTTAGAATTTTACAATATGCTTGCTCTTGATTACAAATTTTACACACCAACACACTTCATTTTTCCAGAGAAAAGAAAAAGTTATATTCTTGGTCCTTCATAGTTTCATTACTCCTAATAAGAGTTCAACCTTTAATTGCTTTTATGGATCTCTCAAACGATAATCATGAAATCTACCAAAAAGAAACTAGGACTAGTGCCTTAAGTGTGATATCCATCGTTATTAGGTGATGTCTTTCCTTTTTTATTTCTATGGTTTGATCTTTGAATGGGTTGCTCAAAGAATTTTGTAGTAGGGTACTCCAAATAATTTGGAAAACTATTGTGAGTACAAGATCTTGAAACATTTATGGTGTCCATATGCTTGTAAACAATTGACCTGTTTAGTGTAAATTCAAACTTAAGTTGCTTAAGTAACTAGATGTAGATCAGTTAACTAATTGAACTAGTATAAAAAAAAATTGAGTTCTCTTTCCTTTCATAACATCATTTTTAATCTTTCTTTTATTTATCATATCTTAATTGGATTTGAAAATATACTAATGATTTTGAAATAATTGATAATCATAAGAAAGGTTAGAAAGTCAATTAATCTACATCTTATAAACATTTGATTCTAAGAAAAAATTATCTTCTGCAAAGTATTTCAAAATAAAGAACGGGACTTTACTGTTACATTATTGTATGCTACAAATATTTGGAGATCCCACATCGTTGCCTAGAAATTCACATTGACTGAGTAAAGCTTTTTAGAAAAATTTAAAAACTGATCACAAGTAATTTTTGGTAGCTTGGAATTGTAAATAGTTTATATTAGTTTAACATAAGTTTTTAAATTAGATTAAAGAAGTTTACAATTGTTTGAGATAGTTTATAATTACTTAGAAAGGACTTTACCATATAGTTATGTATTGATGCATTTGTCAATATTTATTGATCATAATTTGGATTTACATAGAGACAGAAGAGAAAGATACGAAGGATTAAGTTATTGTATGAATATTTTTATTAATTATTTTTTAAACTTAATAATTTTAATAAATAATTAATTTAAATCATTAGAGTTTAAGAAAATAA
>JAMLFT010012775.1:0-10196 GCA_026544285.1 Pachyrhizus erosus
TTTAAAAAATTTGAATGTAATAACGATATTAGATCAAAAATACTGAAAGATTAAAAGATCATATCTATAAGATTAAAATAAAATATTTTAAATTATAAGAATAAAAAATTTATAATTATAAAAATTAAAAAAGTAATGAAACTTATAATTTTTACATATAATTGAGAATTTTTCTTTCAATATTGTTTACTATAAATTTTTTTTATAAAAAAAAACTATGACATATTATAAGTCTATAATGGTGTACATTAAAATTTAACGGAATAGTATCACAATACTTGTGTATAAGAAATAAAAATATTTTATTATTACCTATATTCATTATAATTTGTGATTATTAAACAAACATTCCTGCCAATTTTTGCACTATTTTAAACTTATTTTCTTTCTGATTTGCATAGTTTTTTCTACATATTTGAATGATTTTTTTTTAATGTGTTCACATATTTACATGATTTTTTTCGATTTGTGTGATTGTTTACTCAATTCTTGCTCATATTTATAGTTTTTTTTTTCTTGTCAAATACTTATTTTTCATCCATTTACACTGTTATTTATTACTAAATTGAATAAATTTTTGCTAATTTTTAATAATTTCATATTCTTTTTACTTATTTTTCTCACTCATTTGTATGATCCCCACCCCCTCTCCTCATTTTGAACATGTGATGATCCATATAAAATTTATGTTTTAATAATGATTTAACATGCACATAAAATAAAAGGTTGTTAGATCGAGAATATTTTAATTTAAATTCTTAATAATTTAATATAACATTATTTCAATCTCGCTAACCATTTAATAAACACTAAGATGTTATTAAATTCAATATAACAAAGAAATAAAAATTCAAACTTAGAGTTATTAAATACAAATGCTAACGAATATTTGAAGTGATTTGATTAAAATTTTAAAATACGGATAAAAATATAATATTTTCTATTTAAGAAGTATGTTAAGACATTCATTCATTGATAAGATTCATTTTTTAAAAATTTATAATAAACATGTTTTTAAACATTAAAGTGATTAGGCTTGGTGGTTGATTTACTTAAAAAAATAATAAATGGATAGACGCGTTCTTCTTATCTTGTCTAATGTCTAGTAGTGTAGTCGAATACTAGTTCTGTAGCATATAACGACGAGTGTTGAAATCGAAATAATAAATAAATATGAAATGCCAGCTTTGAAATTGAAACAAGTAGCGGGATATATTCGCATGTGTCTTTTTCCTCACTCTCTTTCCTATGAGTTTCCTTCTTCAACTTGTACGCACCCTCTCTTCTCCCTCTATATATGCCTCTCTCAGTTCATTTACTACGAACTTCAGAGTCTGAAAAGCTCTATAATTTCTTCATCTAGCTAGAAATTCGCTTTTGCTTTCAACAACAAAGCTTTTTAGCTTATCACCCGGAAAGTGCTGCTTCTTGGAATTTTATTGTTTGGTATTCATGGATTATTCATCATTGATTAACACTTCTTTGGATCTCAACATTAATCCCCACAGGGTTCATGAACAAGTTCCCGTAAGTATAAACATATTGCCAGGAAGATCTTCTCAGAATAATGTTTGACATGGGAAATTAAATAATTCTTTCTTGTGTGTTCATTTCAGAAAATGGAGGTGGAAAACAATTTTTTCTCATTGGAGGTGAAGAAATCTTCTGTAAAACAAGAGGTTAGTCGTGCCAATTCTCCTTTTTTAAATTGTCTTCTATTGTCAACAATCTAGATGATTTAATGGAATCATGGTTCACTAAGACTTGAAAATATGTATTTTATCCAAAGTTCGACCCTTTTGGTTTAAGGATTATTCTAGCTTTGATATTGCTGCCTGTGGTTCCCTTTGGATGAATGATTCTCTTGTTAACAAGTCCATTATGGATACTAGATATAAGACCCCCCGTTTTTTTTGTTCCTTAATTATTAAAAGCTGCCTAAATCTAAATGATCATATGTTTGCTGTCATTTTAGTCCGCTGGTGCCTTGGTGGAGGAGCTGAAGCGGGCGAGTGCAGAAAACAAGAAATTGACTGAAATGCTCACAGAGATGTGTGAGAACTACAACGCTTTGCGAAGCAATTTGATGGAATATATGAGGAAGAATCCTGATAAGGAGCTCAGCTCGTTGAAGAAAAGGAAGTCTGAAAGCAGCAACAACAATAGTATTCCAATGGGAGTCAACGGAACCTCTGAAAGCAGCTCAACTGATGAGGAATCATGCAAGAAACCAAAGGAAGACATCAAGACAAAAATTTCAAGAGTTTATGTGAGGACAGAAGCATCTGAAACAAGCCTTGTAAGATTCTTAACAGCAACTGAGAATAAAACTCATTAAGTCATAACCATAACCATTGTTGTGCATTAGTTTGACAGGCTGTTTTTTTTTTCTGGTGTTTCCAGATTGTGAAAGATGGATATCAATGGAGAAAATATGGACAAAAGGTGACCAGAGATAACCCTTCTCCAAGAGCATACTTCAAGTGCTCTTCTGTTCCAAGCTGCCCGGTCAAAAAGAAGGTAAATCTACACAGTAACAGCTAATTAAGAACTAAGCATTCAAACTCCATTAAGGAACTGAATCTCAAGCTAAATTGTGTTTGTTCAGGTGCAAAGAAGTGTGGATGATCAATCTGTTCTGGTTGCGACTTATGAAGGAGAACACAATCATCCTCACCCTTCTGAAACGGAGGTAACAACAGGCTCCAACCGTTGTGTGGCCCTTGGTTCAGTACTTTGTTCAGCGCCTCTTGGCTCTTCCGCACCTACAGTTACCCTTGACTGGACAAAATCAAAGTCCAGCAACGAGTCTAAGAATATAAATCCCAAAATCGATTCACCAGAAGTCTCGCAGGTTTTGGTAGAACAGATGGCATCTTCCTTGACCAAGGATCCTAATTTCAGAGCAGCACTAGTTGCCGCCATCTCAGGAAAAATATTGCACAATAATTAAGTAGAAAATGAGTGAACTGTATTTAACTCGTTGTTAAGTATTCTATTCTAGAAGTGGATCTTGTTTAGAGCATGGGATCTCTATGTAAATACAACATAGGACATTGCTACATATTCCTCAATTTAATCAATCCTTAAGGTGGGAATCGAGCTCCACTCAGAATGGCATCTCTAGCTGATTATGCATTTGCTAATCAAGCTCAGCTTAGTCTTCTCTATTCTTCTGCATCATGGTAAACTAGAATACCTCAAATCAGGTTTCCAATTAAGTTCTTGCGAAATTTGCATAGCATACAAAACCAAAGAGCACCTTTGTTTCGACAAGTACAACTCTGTTGACAATACAATATCTCCTTTTCATTTTCCAACTCTATTTGGAACACTGCTTCTCCCGTTTTATATCATAAAAGATTAATATTAGGGATGCAACGGTCGCAATTTCTCAAGTTGTTTAATACATTATATAGATTCAGACTCCTAGTCTTAGATTTTTCACTTCACAAACTATATATTTCTACGTTAATCTTAAGTATCGTAAGCGATGGAAAATGTCTATAAATCAAATTAGGAGAGAAAACAATGGCAGACGATGATGTGAGCTTTCACTTCTAAGATATTTTGGTTAGTCGATCTTAATAAAATTAATTTGAAAATCAGAGTCGATGTTTCTCAATTATACCAATGGTTCCTTACTATATATTGCATATATGATTTTTATAAAACAAGTTGAAGAAGTATTTTAACATACGTTGAATCCAATTTAAGAATATATGCATGTCAGACAGTTGAAGACGACGGTTTATTGATCAATCTTCTCGGCCGACAAAGCTAAATATAGTAGTTTTCTTACAACGCCTGCGTTGTGTTGAGGAAAGTTCTGACAAAGCCCCAATAAAGAATATGGAAGCATTTTAAGTTTTAGACTAATTGATTGGTGAACAGTGAATGATATATAACAGAAGTAATGTTGAGACTTCCTAGTAAAGAAGCAAGTTCTCAACTTTGCTCTTCTTCATCCTTCATCCAGAAATATTCATCCAACATTTTCAGACTAATTGCTTTTTCATCCAACATTTTCAGGTCCGAACCCAATATTCATCAACCAAGCTGCAATATTTTAATCCTGGTTTCCTTAAAGTAGGTAGTAGGTACAAATTATAAAAGGCAGCACAATCCTAAATTCCTGAGGCGTTCAACCAATACTTCAAACGAATCCAGAATTGTTACATTGATGACCACTGACCAGGTTGGTAATGCAGCTATTGTACTGTGCTTGGTTGACCGTAAGACATGATTCAGGATTCTTAATTACCAAAAGAATGGAGGGAACAAAATAACTCAGGAGTAAAAGGAAACTGTTCTTGACCACGTCAATAAAGAAAAAAAGTAGATAAGGTGACAAAAGCAGACCAACTGATATTGCGTAATAGTTAATACACGAGAACTACTGCCAAAGATAATTTTGCTTTAGAAGATTTGTACATTCCAAACTCACCTGATGGGAAAATGTTACATGGACAACTTCATATTATTCTACACACACCAGTTAGGGAAAGATATAAAAATGTGAATATAAAAAAGTGATATCACTTATTAACTGTTGTGTAAATTTAACAGGATAAACATTCAAAAGATTTTCAATAATAATAAGTTGTGTAAATCATTTTTTATATTATACTATGCATCGTTGTTTTCGTATATTCACGTATTTAATCTAATTTTTTATAGATAGTTTTCATGAATAAATGAAAAAGAAGAAAAATAGAAATAAATTCTATACACAATACAAAAACATATTTCATTTGTATTATATTTTAATTACATAAAAAAGAATTTGAATTATAATTAAATATGTTTATTGTTTTCAAAATTCCTTGATACAAGGGATCCCTATGTTCATGTTCGAATCCATTGCTAATTCTATTTTTGCTTGTTTGAGCCAATCATCTGATGGGGTTTAAATATTAGGAATATATTTATCAATGGACTATGAACAAACTATATAATTAAACTTGACATTACTTTCAACTCAAAATTTAAGATATTAGATTTGTGCGTCTTTCTCACTTGTACACTGTTCAACTTGTTCATTCCTACTCAAAGTGAGACTTTACCTTCATACTTGTACTCTAATAATATCCTCCTCAAGTGTGAGTGTATTCCACATTGTAGTTCTCCCTTGAGTGGTTGAGTGAAAACCATTTTTATTTCATGAGCATCTAATGATGGTGCCTTTAGAGCTTATTTTGCTCAGTACCTTGCACTGCTACCTTTATCGTAACACAACCATGGGACATGCTGCTTGACTTTCATGTATGGGTCCACCGCCTAGAAGACTTTTGAGGCAAGGGATCCCCATGACCATGTTTGGATCCATCTTGCTCGTTTGAATCGGTCACCACATTGAACTATCAATTCTAATACCAATCGTTATGCAAATTTGAGAGGTTAAACACCAAAAGAAATTTCACTAATGAGTCATGAGCAAATCATATAAGTGAACTTGATACTACATTCAACCAAAAACCTTAAGATATTAAATTTGTGAGTCTTCCTCACTTATGTATTCCTCAATTTGTCCATTCTTATCTAATGTGAGACTTCACATTCACACTTGTACTTCTACAATAACAAGAAAGACCAAAAAATGATAAGTATTGATAAAATGTATGTTTGAAACTAAATATGCATCATGGATGATCATTTTATTGACATTTATTAGAAATAACAAGTAGTTTCTGCATCAAAAAGTGTAAATATAACAAGTGATATGACATGGTTTTTAATAGGAAAAAAACATTTAAACACCTAATACGTTAGATAACACTTAGTGAGAAAGGAAAAAAAAATTAGAAGAATATAGGTGTGGTGAATGATATAATGTGATAAGAAGAGAGATAAAAAAGAGAGGTATTGAAATAATGATTAAAATGATGAAGTATCAAATGTAATTATCTTTTTTAATATTGATGTGATTTTGTGATGCAATTCCAAACATATTAAGAGTGTTTCTAAGTAGTGATGGTCATGTATCACCACTATAAGGGAGCTACACATTCCTTGAGTTTGAAGCAATTGATGATGTGATAATTTGTTAGCCCATACCTACGCACACACTTGCATGAATTTAGCATCTTGTATAGATATCAAAACTATCTGAGTTAATGTAGCCTTATGGTTCACAAAGTTACAAATAAATTTGTGAAAGAACCCAAAATTAAAATCATCAGTCACACAGTTATCACTGGTATAAATTGCAGTTAGAGACATATATAAATTTTACATAACCTTGTTGTTTGATTGTTAGTAATAAACTAAGAAATCCATATTTGTCATTCACCCTATTATAAACAAGTCGGGTTGAGTTTCATTTTTTCTTAACTAAATGGTGATGGTTTGACAAACATATCAAAGTCACCTGTAATGAATTATGAGTATAAAATTGTCTCTTCAAGGACTTGATTGATATTTAATTGAGTTACAATTATACTAATTAAGAATCTAGCTTTACTTACAAGAATATTCATAATGGTTCATTAATTGGTTTTATTGAGAATGAAATGTAAATGGAAACAAAATTCATAAAAAAATAATAAGATTAAGATAAATTAAATGATTAAAAGCTCAGATTGGATTTTATATAACTTTACTCTTTTATAACTTTGATAATCATACATATGAAAACTCTTCCTCTACTATATTATTTAGGATTATTGTTACGCAAAATTAATACCTTAGTAATGAGATCCTAAGTTACCTTCCTATACATCAATTCCTTGCACATTTAAGAAGAGAATTTGTATTGAGAACATCCATAAAGACCAATATTTAGTATTCTATTCCTAGCAATCCCAAACATTGGATATTTCATTTCAAAACAAGATTTAGAAAATATTTTTCAATTTGATTTCAAATCAAAAATCACTTTATGAGCGATCAACATGTAAAAAACATTAAGAGTAAAAATAAAACATTAATGAGTAGAAAATAATAAATCACATATATAAAAACCAAAAGCTACACAAAATTTAAGTAGATTACATCCAACTTCAAAGAAAATAGACCAGTCACTCATATCCATTAGAGTTGATTCACAAAATATGAGAAAATGTTGAAGATCAAAGTCAGAATCTTCGTTCTTCCATTCTTGAAATCTTGAAAACCCTTTTGGTTTTTCAACAATGGAGTTGCTCAATGGAAGAGAGAGAGTTGCTCATTTTGGTCCGTCACATTCTACCTAAAAGAAATCATTTCTTCTCTATTTATATCATTTGACTTTTCAAACAGTAAAGTGAAGCTCGAGCATTTTTGCTCGATAGCTAAAAAATTTGCTCGAGAAAAATAGAGTCCTTTAGCATAAAGAAAACAATTTTTGGTCAAGCCATGAAATTATTGCTTGAGCAAAAACGAGGTAGTGAGTTCTTCAATATTGGGAAAAATTAGCTCAAGCCCTTTGATTTTGGCTTGAGCAAAAATCAGGTAGTGAGGTTTCCAATGTTTGGCATAATTTGTTCAAGCCCTTAAAATTTGGCTTATGCAAAATTGAGTTTGAAAACTTGCTTGAGCATTTTTTTAATTTCTTTCTTGAGCTTTCTAATTTTTCTCTTGAATAATCTTTTCTTCTCTTCATTGGCCTATAAAATAACATAAAATTTATTTAAGAACACTCAAAATTTGAATGGTTGGATTTGAATTAAATTTAACTAATATGTACAATTTTTAGAATCAAAGAGGATAAAATAAAATAAACTAAGAGTATAAGAGTACCCTAATTCTAATAAAAGAAACCTAAAATCAAGTAAAATTAGTCTCTAACAACTCCCCCAAACCTAGAACTTTGTTTATCCTCAAGCAAAAGTTTACAAAAAGAGGCTATTGAATAAAACTAAGAAAAAGAACTACCTATAACTTAAACAACACTCCTTAATTTTTGAATATTGTCCATTTAATGCATAAGAATTAACTTGAAATTTCCTTTTTTTCTTTTATGGTGCCCGCAATAAAATTAACACCTTAAGAAATTAATGAAGTTGACAGTTCAATATCAAGCAATTAGTTAAGAAATTTCCTCTCAAAGATAAAGGTAAGTGTTTCACTCTATCCAAACACTACATCTATGTAAATCAAAATTTATCATCATCTCTAATTTGTCACAAATGCTTAAATTCACAAGGATCATTAAGGTCTTAAGGCTTGTAATATGGTTAGGCTTATAAAGAAATTTTAGTTTTTCTATATAGACAATAAAGTACTCAAAAAATTAAAAAAACCCAAATGATACTACATTATAGTCTACAAGTCTCAATCTTTTCTTTCTTTAATTTCTTTGATAGAATGTCAAACCTTTCCCTTATGTATCAATCCTTAATTCACTTGAGAACATTCTCTATTAATTACAAAAAATTGTACAATGATTATTTTTTTAACATTTCTTCTTTTTCTTTTTCTAATTTTTTTTACAATGATATATAGAAAGAGAGAAAATATTTAATTTTCAAAATAACCAAATCCTTTACACCTTACTTCCAACCCAGAAAGAATCCTCTTCCAAACCTAGACTTTAATCCAAGATCATTTTATGCTTTCTTATCTTCTAAGTGAGGGAAGTGATAATTATTTTTCAAATTAACTTCTAGGGTTATTTTCAAGAAGAATATTTGCAATGTCTAGCTTAAATAGGGTTCAAGGGATATTAACATTAAAGGTTGGCTATTTGGCCCTAGTTTCAATATTCAAATAATGCATTGATTCTTTCCAAGATTCATCATGCACATATGATAATAAGACAATCAATTAATATTAACAACAGATACATAATGATATCATTCCATTAGTGTTTACATGATGCACACAAACTTACCAGCTCAAGCTTTATTTTGTTGGTTACTAATAGCTCACACCAAAACATCAATCCTAAGTTATGATTATGTGAGTGCATTGATTGGACTTTCTCAATTCAAGTTTCAAAACACAACAATTGCAACAAAAACATGTAACAAGCTAACCATTTGGATGTAATTAAAAATAAAAGCACATTGAAAATCCAAAACATTCACAAAGAATCGAAACCTTAAAAGGCTATTGCTATAACTTGAAGTGCAACATACTAAAAATAATGAAAACATTGAAATTAAAATGACTAAAATTTAAAACACCAAAAGCTTAAATATTAAGAACAACAGTTAAAGTTTCATATGGTTATATGGTGGATGTGACTGTTGCTTCATTGTTCTTCCACATCATCATTATCATATTCATTAAACTCTTCTTGTTCATCCTCAACAACTTCCCTTCCTTCTTCATTTCTTTCTTTTCATCTTCTGCTTCAGTTTCCTCCTCTCCAGAAAAAATTGGACTATCCCCAGGCCATACAACTTGATCTTAAAATGCATATGGGTGGGTCATGGGAAAGGTTTGGGCTTGACATGATGCTGATGAAGAGTAAACATGTAAAATGAGTCATTCAAAGATTCAAAAGTCCTAAATTGGGCTACCAGCTATTGTTGTAGACAAAAACCACATATTTTAAATCATTCCCCCCTCACACAATATCCTAAGAACAACCATGAACTCAAAAAATTAAACATGCAACCCATGTATTCAAGGCAAAAGAAAAAGCTCATTTCAACCCCAAACCTTAAATCAGAACATCAAACCTTAAATGACAAAGAAAACATAGGAATATTACAATAAATAAAAATTCATTCGATGCCTTTCCAAAAGAAAATAGAGGTAGAGAAACCCTTACTTGAGTGAAAAACTCAGGAGAAGTTTGAGATGAAGGGTAGAAAGCCTTGCTTAGTAGATGGGGAGGTTAAAAAGAGGAAGGTGAAGAGAGGTAGTAGAGGTAGGTGGGGGGAAAGTGGTTGAAAGGAGAAAAAAAAAATGAAAAATTGTTTAAAATTGAATCTAAAACGTACACATGGGTCTTTAAATTTAGATTTTTAAATTTTTTACTTAAACCCATTTTTGCTTGCTTGAGTGATTTTAAGGCAGTGGAGTGTATGCACTTTGTGGCAATTTCACTCATGTCTTTTTTCCTCCACTTGAGCGATTTTATGACAATTTATGACAATTTCGCTCAAGATCTTTTTCCTTCACTCAAGATGTCAGAATTTTGCTCAAGCCCCCTTATTATCGCATAAGCCCTTAAAATTTCACTCAAGAGAATTATGTAAACAACACAGTTCCTCATAAAGCTGCATAATTTGCTCAGGCCCTCGAAATTTGGCTGAAGCAAATTT
>JAMLFT010012776.1:0-10195 GCA_026544285.1 Pachyrhizus erosus
TTATAATTATTTTATTAATATAAAATATTCACTAGCTTTATCAATTATTAATTTTGATCGATTTAATTTTTAATTTGTATATGTAAAAAGACATTTTTTATAAGAAATAAATTCATTAAATAAATTTGGTCACTCAAAAGATTATTTTTTTACTCTTGATTGAGAGATACCTGAATTTATAAAAAAAATTATTTGCTTATAATAGGAGAAATATATATATATATATATAGTTAATGTACTTTTCCTTCTTAATTAACTTATCCATGCAATTTGATCTTATATCAAGATCAACATTAACTAACTAGTGGCTTAATTATAAGCAAGAGTTTGAGCCTATTAGAGTGTTTTAATTTGGTTACTATTTTTGTTCTAGCACGCAAATTGTGTACTTTGTTAGACTAGCTCCTTTATCTTAGAAACTATCACTTTTTCTTCAGAATTCAACTATTGTGCTATTGGAGCTATATGACCATATATGCACATAACTCCCGATATTTTTGTTTATACAAATTTAAATGAGATGGTACGAAGTTCTGTTCACATGTCAAATATGAGAAAGAATATTTATTTTAGGTGGTAGATAATGCTTTTGAGTTGTTTGATTTTGCCTTCACTGTGTATGTTACACAGATTGTTTACCAATCATATTCATCCTTAATCCAAATAAGCTAAATACATGGGGGATGAATTTACCAACCAAATTCATCCTTAGAAACCTACTTATCCTTTACATTATTTTCGCAAAGTGTTAAATAATATTAATAATATATCCTTTCCATGTGCAAATAATTTTAGAAGCAAATTTTTTTTTTTTTCCATGTACTATGTGCAAATATCTTTTCATGCATAAGAGGGGCCACAAATATAAAGAGAAAAAGAAAGCCTCAAAGTAGCGTATCTTTGAGTCACCCATCTTAGGGGCGCTGTCAGTTCTCCACAATTATAATGGTGATTTTGCAATCCATGTCTAGGAAGAAAACTGAAAAGATGGCACCTTTGTTTGTTTGCTTGATGAGAAATTATTATACAGTTCAAAATTACCATAAGAGTATGATTCTACCAATTTTTATATAATACGTAATTAATTTTTTAATTAATAAAATTTGATTGTGTCATATGAAGATTGTACAAGATTAAAGTGATTCAATTTCTTGTATTGAGAAGAGTAAGAAATGAATTATCAAACACATGAATCAAGTGAAGTAATATTATTTTAATTTAACATTAAGTTCAAGTTTTGATATACAACAATATTAGATAGTTTAAGTAAGAGTTTTGTGATCAATAATACTTTCATTCTATTGGAACATGATAATCTGGAGTGAAAGATATATGTGTAACTTTTCATGGAAGGTCCCATCATGTTCACAACAACTAGTTGGCTAGTTAGTGGGCTTAGAACCAAGGAATAGAACAGAGAAGCTCCTTCACTCAGTGAGCCACTATTGTTATTAGCAAGGTACTAGTATGCCAATTATATTACCAGCCTTATTAGATGTCATCACACTATTATATGCTGCTTATCCTAAGTACATTGGACATGCAGTATGGAGGAATTATTCCATACCAAAACCGCTTATTAAAGTGAGCCTTATCTACTATTTCTCATGTACAAAGATTCCAACATGTAACTGTTGAAAGTTGCCTAATCTATACCTGTAATAATTTAAAGAATGAAGATTTGCCACTAGAGTGTGCAAATACGTGTTGGATATATAAAATTTCACTATGCTACTTTTTCATATATTTTGTACATATTCTTCTTCTTGTCACAGAAATAGTGAAGCAAGAGGTGGTTATGTTCTCCTATGGTTTTGTTGTGGTACAAAATTGACCTGTCATTGCCACTCATCAATCAAGGTCCTAGAGCTGAATTGCCAAAAATTGACGAAATTGAAATTGTGATGCTTTTGAAGCGATGAGTTCAACATCTAGGTTTAGACGTGAGCAATGGACTCGACTCAACTTTACAAAGAAACAAAAGGGGTTGTTTAATGAAAGTGGTTGAGAAAAGCTTTTAGTTATCCTGAATTAGTGGAAATCTGGCTGGGCTAATTAGAGTGCTCCTTTGTGTGCTAGCAAATAATTTAGCCAATGTGTCTCGCTTTTTAACTATTGAACAATTCTTGACTTAACTTATAGGACACCATCAAATTAAATACAATCTATATCAAAAATCAGAAATGCCCTTCCTTTGATTGTTTTTTTGTTTATTAACAACAACAACTCTTGTGCTCAAAATGATTTTCCCTAGTGAATTATTGTGGCAAACTTTATAAAATGAAAAAAGCATGGTCATCATCCTCTATGTGTATTCTGAATAGTCCAATTTGTCCCTCTACTCAGACACAACCACTTTAAATTCCCACCCTTTTCAAAATCCTCATGAAGACATGTTGGCCGCGAAGTGATCCTAACCGGTGGTGGTTTGGTTACTTTCCGGCGAACATAGCCATTGTACATGCCAAATCCTCAAGTGGAGAAGCATAGGATCTAAGTATATTATAGAATGTGCTCAAGAGCATCAGTACCACAACATCAATCAAAATACCTTTTCCTGCCCCATATATAATGTCATTTTGGGTTTCCATTAAGCACTCACAAGGCAACACACATCATCATCTAGAGCCTCTACTTCTTCTTTCTAAGGTTTCAAAGAACAAACTAAAAAGATGGTGAAGTTCTCAAAGCAGTTTGAGGGGCAACTCATTCCAGAATGGAAAGAGGCCTTTGTGGATTACTGGCAACTCAAGAAGGACCTCAAAAAAGTCCATCTCTTTAGTAACATCAACAATACTCCCAACAAGCACCAACCTAGTAGCAGTTCTCTACCTAAGTACATCTTTTCATCACTAAGAAACTACTCTCTATTTGGTCGCCAACATAGAGAGCATGGACCAATTCAAGTAATCATCCTTTTCTTTAAGACATAAGAAACAAAGTAACAAACTTTGTTCAATATTGATGTGTAAAATATTTGGTTGATTCATGAAACTTGTTTTGGTCTTTTTCAGGTCCATAGGAAACTTGTTTCATCATCTTTTAATGGGGACATGTACGAAACAGAATTGCTAGATCAATTTTCTGACACTGACGCTGCTAAAGAATTTTTTTCATGTCTGGACCAGCAACTAAACAAGGTCAACAAGTTCTATAGAACCAAAGAGAAAGAATTCATGGATAGAGGGGATTCCTTGAAAAAACAAATGGACATTCTCCTTATGCTCAAATCCGCATTCAAGGAGCAGCAGAACAAAGCAGGCTCTTCTCATGGCTCCAAGGAAGATCAATCTATCACATGCACATTCTCTAATGGTACATAACTAACCTTGTCTTTTTAATTTAGATATTTCATAATTCAATTTCCTTTATTTGAATATTTATTCACAGTTTTATTGCATTCCAATTATTTTCTTACTACTAGCATATTGGATAACATATGTATCATGTGAGCACACATGTCAACCTATATGCATTTGAATATGAAATCATTATCATAGTGAATCACCTAACTTCTATCACATGGTTAGGAAAAATGCTAATCGTTACAAACAGTTTTGGTTAAAATCAAACAAACCGTGTTTTCACTCATTTTATGTTTTTCTAATTTTTTTAATCAATATGATTTAGAGAAAGAATTATCATTTCATGTTTCTTTCGTGTATATGTTTGTTATTCACAATAAATAATATTACTGCATGGTTAAACAATATATTTATTTTCCAGTGCTACTATTTAGTATGAATAACATGTATACGAATTGCACGAAAGTAACGTGTAATGATAGTTTTCTTTTTAAATAAATATTGATTATAAAATTAGAAAAATATAAAATAAGATTAGATAAAATGAACACAGTCCATGTAAGTATCACGAAAATCATTTCTAAACAAATAGCATTTTTCTTGTTTTCCTTATTATAGTCAAGTAAGGAAGAAGATAAAAACTTCTATAGGATATCATAATCAACCAAGCTAAAAACGAGTATAAAATATAAACAAAATTTTTTATCATGAAGACAACTAGTTTAACATTTTTATATCCCTTTTATATGAAACCTAACGTGAGGAAGTGATAAGAAATTCTGTATATCTCAAACTCTGTTTACTGCAAACAGAGGAGGACTCTGTTAGGAGCAGAGCACAGCAAGAAGAAATGCAGGACACTACTAGCACAGAGGATTTGGAGAAAAATGAAGCACCATTTTCAGATTCCCCTCTTGCAGATGAACTTTCCAAGTCTATGCAGATTAAAAGGGAAGATGGTAAATTGAAAACACTTTCTGGCCGTGTCATCAATTGCCAAGGGAAGAATCTGAAGATAAACATTCCCTTGACGACACCTTCGCGAACCTTCTCAGCCATAAGCTACCTTCTCAGGGAAGATTTGCTCAATCAGTCTTCAAGGAAATGTGGTCCAGAAGGTGGCAACATTCACCTAAACAAAACTAATCTGCACCATGCTGAAAAAATGATCAAAGGAGGTTTCATTGAACTCTA
Source organism: Pachyrhizus erosus (assembly GCA_026544285.1). Lineage (NCBI taxonomy): Eukaryota > Viridiplantae > Streptophyta > Magnoliopsida > Fabales > Fabaceae > Pachyrhizus > Pachyrhizus erosus. Next base: position 4,500 of record JAMLFT010012776.1, read on the forward strand.
CAAAGGACTAGGATATCTCAAGGTTTATAGGTAAAAATATAGTCACAAATTTCTATGGTCACATGTAGACTTGTTTGATTAATAAACTTAACAAATATATAAGATTTAATGTGTCAAAATCTTATGTTTCCTCCACTTTATTAATTTTCAGGAACTTGAACCTGCTTGCATTTATAAAGATTCTGAAGAAGTTTGATAAGGTAAGTGAATTAGAGCCTTCAAAGTTGGAGTTGAAGATAGTTTTTCTATTATATGTGTATTAACAATAAAAACAAATAATTTCTATGTGGTTTTCAGGTCACTGAAAAACAAATTCTTCCCATCTATCTCAAAGTGGTTGAGAGTTCCTATTTCAATAGCTCAGACAAGGTAAATCTTAGGCACAAATTAAACCTGCTGCATACAAAAATATCTAAGTTCCATCATGTCAAACTTTGATGAAATATGTGTGTGATACCATATCAATCATGTCAAGAGTTTGGCCACAAGTTATGCTTGCACCTGAATGATCACCGACAATGTCAAGTGGCCAATAATCCTATGATTCATGCGTGCACCACTAGATGACCTTGAGTCATGCAAAATAAAAATTAGATATGGTTGTCTGTCACTTGCACAAGGGTTTCTTTAACTTTGTGAACCAGATTTGATTTGTTTGCTTATTAGTCTCAGAAATGACAGGTAATGAAGTTAGCCGACGAAGTTGAGGAACTGTTCATAAAATTTTTTGCTGAGGACAACCGTAGAAAGGCCATGAAATACCTTAGACCAAGCCAACGCAAGGAATCACATGCTGTAACTTTCTTCATTGGTGAGTTACTTTTAGCCAAGTATTTGGTCTTTTTTGTTTTCACTTTTTTATTTTGTCTTTTACCTATCAATCATTTTGGTAGAGATCTTTAGGCTTGTTTGCTTTGTGACCATTAGTATCTAAAGAAACCACAATATGGAACCTTTTAAGGCACTAGGCTTTCAAAAGGAATGGCAGTAACTGGTCCACTCTTTGGTGGATGGGAAGTACAGGTCCCATGCTACTATATATCATATTTAAACCATATGTTACCTTATGAAGAATGAACCTTAAAAAGTCCATCTCAACATATAAGGGAAGCATCACGATGGTTCTTTGGCAATGGAGCCTATGTGGGTTTCACTAACAAGATGACACCTCCCTTTACTGCAACTAGTGTACACAATCATGATAACATCTGTTTCATTTCCTTGTTTGTGCAAACCTAAACCTATTGATCCTGCTTTGCTGGCAAGCTAAAACCATGAATGAATAGTCAAATTTGAAATTCCTTGTTCACAATAATTCATTCTTGGTGAATTTACAAAATAAAACCATACAAAATTGCCAAACATTTTTGCATAAACAATGTTGATTATATAGAAAGTTACTTCTAAGTTCTAACATAACCGATTATCTTTCAATTAAAATCAGGACTATTTACTGGATGCTTCTTGGCACTTCTTGCTGGATATGCTATAATGGCTCATGTGACTGGTTTGTATAGACCACATCAAAATTCAGTGTACATGGAAACTGTCTACCCAGTGCTTAGGTAAATAAACCTGATTTTTATAGCAAATAATTTCATTCAAATGTGCATAGTAGTTTCATATAAATAAGTTGTGTTATGTTGGTGCAGCATGTTCAGCCTTGTGTTCCTACATTTCTTTCTTTATGGTTGCAACATTCTTGCATGGAGAAAAACTCGTATAAACTACAGCTTCATTTTTGAGCAAACCCCTACCAAGGAACTCAAGTATAGAGATATATTCTTAATTTGCACTATGGCAATGAGTGCTGTGGTTGGGGTAATGTTTCTTCATTTGACTCTACTGACAAAAGGGTATTCTTATGCCAAAGTTCAAGACATTCCCGGACTTCTTCTGGTAAATATTTTTATCACATATCATTACATTCACTTTTACATTTTTTTGGCACTAGCCTATTGTCTAATACTTAGGTTAGCTAAGCTGAAAATTTAACATTGTTACTACACGCGCAGGGTTTCTTACTAATACTAGTATGCCCCTTCAACATTATATACCGGTCAAGCCGTTACCGTTTCCTTTGTGTGATAAGGAACATAGTTTTGTCACCCCTTTACAAGGTAGTGTTTCCCACTATCATCATTGTAGCTTCATGTCATCAGGCACAACACACAGTACCACTAATTGTCCAAAAAGTAAAGAGAAATTTAATGAAAAAATTGAGCAAAAACAATTATTGTGGACATAACCTCACCGGCTTCTCTCTTGTCTTTTTAGGTTGTCATGCTGGATTTTTTCATGGCTGATCAACTTTGTAGTCAGGTACTAAAGCCCTTTTTTACTATGAGTTAATAGCTTACTTTAGGGAAAAACTTCAGAAATATTTAATAATTGTATCATTGTTTTATAGGTGCCAATGCTCAGGAACCTTGAGTACGTGGCATGTTACTATATAACTGGTAGCTACAAAACTCAGGACTATGGATATTGCATGAGGACAAAGCACTATAGAGATCTAGCTTATGCAGTGTCATTTCTACCCTATTATTGGAGGGCTATGCAGGTAAAATATTGAGTACGTTGACTCTTGAGATTTGATCCATTTTTCTCTGATACCCCTTACACTTTTATCCGTACACTACTCTCTTAATTGTTTGAAATACATTACACGACCCCTTATTATCCTAGAAATACATTATACCATGTAACCCTGTAAAGGGGTTGCTTAACCATTAAAAAATCAAGGAGGTCATGTGCAATCTCAAGAAACTTCATGGCCTAATTTGCTCTAAAATATTTGCCTTTTCCTTCCCTTGAAGCATATTATCCAATCCAATAATTAACAAATGGATAGAACTGATGTCTCCTAATTGATTTTGCAGTGTGCAAGGAGATGGTTTGATGAAGGGCAGACAAGCCACCTTGTGAATCTAGGCAAATATGTATCAGCAATGTTAGCAGCAGGTGCCAAAGTGGCTTATGAGAAAGATGGGAGTGTAGGATGGATTTATGTTCTTGTGATCATGTCAAGTGCAGCAACTATGTACCAATTGTATTGGGACTTTGTAAAAGACTGGGGTTTGCTTCAAATGAATTCCAAGAATCCATGGCTAAGGAATGAATTAATGCTTCAAAGAAAAGCCATTTACTACTTGTCAATGGTACATATCAGGCCCCTCTCTCTCTCTTTTCTAAGGAGCCTGTGGTGTGGGCCATTGCCATTGGCAAGCAATTGGCACCCAAAAGCTAGCTTCACTTATCAAAATTAGACAAACTAGTTAATAATCATAGTCAAAGCAAAGAGGACAGTAACCTTACTATTAGGTGTTCATGACAATAAAATGCCACGAAGTGGAGAATAAACATATTCTCAAAAGAAATGCTGATAAGGCCATTATACAAATTAAAGGGAGATTCCAAATCTAGATCAATAAAGGACAAAATATAACAACAGAGAATTATGTTTCGCCTAATAATACTAAATAAAAGCACACACTATAGAAGTAAATTATTTCTTTTCAGATATACAAATATGGGCCCTCCACTTTTTGATCTTGACCATGAAAAACTTTGGCAATTTATGCAGGGATTAAACCTTATTCTGAGGCTTGCTTGGTTGCAAACTGTCCTTCATTCAAGTTTTGAAAACGTTGATTACCGAGTAACAAGCTTATTTTTAGCATCTCTTGAAGTTATTAGACGAGGGCTATGGAATTTCTTCAGGTAAATGAGTTACCATGCATTTATTTTCACTCATGACACATTATACATTCATAATTTTTATATGGGTAAAATGTGCTTAAAATTTTTCAATTTTCGATCAAATTAAATTTTAGTCTATATTTTAAAAACGATGATTTTGGTTTTCATATTTTTTTATAATTGGTGAATTTCGTTTTTTTTTCTTGATATCTTGAGGTCTGTAAAGAAAGATAAAATTTATCAGTTATGAAAAAATACCATAACCAAAATCATTATTTTTAAAATATAGCTACTAACACCGATTAATCAAAAAAATGAAAAACCTAAAACGTGTTTTACCATTAAAAAAAAACTGACAATCAATCATGTAAAGTTTACACTAAAATATATAATAAATAATTAATATTTTGTTGGTGCAGATTGGAGAATGAGCATCTAAATAATGCTGGCAAGTTTAGAGCAGTGAAGATAGTACCACTTCCTTTTCATGAAGTGGATGAAGAAGACTAACAATAAGGCCATTGGGTGGGTGATTTATTCGAGGGTAGGGGATGCTTCCAATAGACAAGTATTTCAAGGAGAAGATTTGTTGTTGTCTTTAGTAAAGTTGATGTATTATTGATCAACTTGAGTATTTGATTTGGTTGATTTGCCGGATATTATCCTCAATTCTATACACAATTTTTCATTAACATGAAATACAAAATTAATGAAAAGGTGTGGTTCCACTGTTTGTCATGCACTTTCAGATCCCTCAAAATTGCAATTAAAGAGAGGGAAAAGCAAAAGAGCATGCTTTTCTCCAATAAAATTGTTAAGGTTAACATGCTTTAGGAATATGGGAGAATTATTTCTTAAAATGACTTGGCCAATCGTCTTTTTATTAGTTTTTTTTATTAAGTTAAGCAATATTCCCTTGCTAAGTTAATGGTAAGCTCTAATTAAATATTCAATATGAAAAGCTATGATAAAGCAATATAATTTTCTGAAAAAAGAAAAATAATTTATAAATATTGAACCAATAAAAAAAAATGTGTTTAATATTAGTATAAGTATTTTTATGATATCAGCCAATTAGAAGTTAATTTAGATAAAAGTTTTAAATTAATTATTATAAAAATTAATAATTTTCAAAGTATAAATGTATTCCACTTAAATTATAAAGAATACATATGATTGAAGTGTTGAATTGTTTAATAATGACTACAAGTAGATGAAGACAGTACAATTATAACTATTTCAACCAATTAAGCATCAATGTCTTAGAGTGGCTCGTACAAGAGGCATTGCACCGAGACAACCAATCACTATCACAGTCCACAACTGTTTATGACCCAAGTTGCAATGCTCTTTACCTTGAACAATTGATCTCAAATCATTTTCAGGAAGACTGAAAAATTATAATAATTATCCTATGTAGCATATCATTTTGTTACATAACAATATTTCAATGCTGTCATTTTGGCTTCAGTCAAGTCATCCACAGTTATCATGAACCCACCAAAGTTATCATGCTATGGTGAAGGGTTGCTCCATTCTGCACTTTTTAATAAGTGGATTTTGAATTAAATTAATCCAATCTAAATTGAAATGGGAATCAATATTTTTTTCTATTTATCTATTGTTCCATAGGTAATTTAACGGAAAAAAAAATTGGAAATTCACATTTGATATTCATTTAGATTGCACAATTAACTTAGGGTAATCACATTTTAGTAGATATTAGAGAGGTGCCAGTTTGGTAAACATTTTGTTGTAAATATATGTAAATCATTTTTAAATTGGATTTTTGAATTTTATATATATATAATTTGTTGAAGTCTATGTATGTCCTTAATATATTTCACAATCAAATTTTATCAATCATATTTTTGGAATAAATTTATCCAAAAATATTTATAAGAGAATAAAATAAAAAAAATAAAAATAAATTTTTCATAAACTAAAATTATTTTATACATAATTTAAAATTCATCTTTTAAAGAAAGTACATG
>JAMLFT010012777.1:0-10195 GCA_026544285.1 Pachyrhizus erosus
CTTCAAAATATTTCTTTAATATTTTATTTATTTATTAAGTTTTTATTTTTCAAGTTACTTAAATTATTATGATTATTATTTGTTTAATATTTATCAACTGGTTAAATAAATAAACAATTTGTATGTCTAAACTATTAAGAAAATTCACAAATAATATTTTATTTTTATATAAAAGTAGGATGTTACAAATATTATGATTAATATGCATAACACATTCTTAGAGAGGACTCGTGAGAGGAAATATGAATTTGATTTTTGTCATCTGCATATCTAAAAAGGGTTTAAGAGAGTGTGACTAAGTTTCAAAGCAAAAATTAATCTCATAACCCGTCTAAATGACAAAAAAATTTTAGGATATCTTATGATTCTATCAAAAAGTCAAAATCCTTAATTATTATGATGATCTATAAATGTGATTAATACATTTAATCTATTAACAACTTTAATTCCTAAATAACTCACTTTAAATAATATTTTCAATTTTTTCAATTGAATAAGAAATGGAAGTAACAAATTAAAAATAATAGATAAATATAAGCAATTATTTTTAAAAAATTTAATAATTAAAAAATAACGAAGGAAGTAAAAAATTAAAAATTGGAAGTCAAGAAGGCAATCAGGCCTAAGAGGTAGATAATGAGAATATAATTAAAATATATTAGACAACTTCAAAAAAAATTTAAAAAAAGTTACAATTTGACAAAAAGTAATGTTAATTGAGAAGAAAAAAAACTATTAGAAAAATTATAACAATAAGTTAGATATAAAATTGGGAGTTGATATTAATAAGAATTGTATTGGTACTAAATTTATTTTAAAATTACCTAAACAAATAAAAAATCAATATTTTTATTAATAATCTTTTCCTTAATTTATTTTTTAGTTGTTAATGTAGGATTTGAATTAAAGAAAAGAATAAATCACAAAGAATAGCATATTTAATAATGTTAGAGTTTATAAAACACGATTGGGCATATGATGTTCTAACAAACCTTACTATTTCATTGTTTTGCCAATTAAAAGGTATACATTCTTTAGCAAATACCAGACTAAGACAAGATTTGACAAATTAACTGTGAAAAGAAAATTATGTCAATAAATAATTATAACTATAATTAATTACTATTACAATAAATTATATGAAATAAATTTTATATTTATATATGCTAGATAAATAATTAACGAGTCAGGTTTGAGAAATTCTAAACGAAAAAAAAATATAAATCATACCCTTTCCTTAATAGTTGATATTCTTTTCTAGAAAGAAAAATACTCTAAAAATATCTACATCAATCGAAAATGGTTCAGATTACACGTATTTACAGCTATTAAAATACTCTAAACATTCATTTGAACTACAATTTGCTATTAAACATGTTTTGACCAATGCGCAAAGTTTATGACTAATAAAGATATAATTTTTCACCGAAAAAAACAGAAAAGATATAATTATTTTTCTTGTTAGGAACTGAAAAATTCTAAAAATTAATTAGCACACCTGGTGGGACTCGAACCCACAATCGTCTGATTAGAAGTCAGACGCCTTATCCATTAGGCCACAGATGCTTTTGCATTATTTATTTCTTTTCTTTTACTAATAATTTTATTCATTATATGAATTTTTTACAAAATAATTAACAATTATATTTTTTATCAATCATATTCTAATTATTAATATTTTTATAATTTATATTTAACTATATGTACTTTTTTCATTAAAAATATTTTTATTTAATATTTTATTAAATTTTTATAGTAACATTTATATTAAATTCAAAAATATAAATTTAACATTTCATATTTTATCTCTTTTCAATTTAATTACACCTCCTTTTTTTATATATATAACATTTCAAATAATTTGATCCTTTTGTAAATAAATAAATAAAAACACCTTGACTTTTTTTTTTTCTCCAATTTTGTTGTTTCCTTTGCAGCCTTTGAGTGATTTGACATTTGTTAATTTCTTTCACTTAAGCAATTGAAAACCAAGTGTGAAAAAACACTTTTTTTTATTATTATTATTTCAATCATTTTTGTTATGCAATTGAAGTATTGAACCATGATCATCATCAATTAGGTGTTTAGTGATAACAATATTCTCAAAGTTCCCCATGAGATCAATAAGCAAGCTCCGTTCCCTTGATTCCCTTCTCCTCTCACAATCCCACGTTTTACATCTTTCCAACGCCACAAAAGTTTCACTCCCTCACAGAACAACACAGCAACAACTTTCCAACAATAACAATCCCTCAGACACTGATGCTTCCCGCGTACTTTTCAACGAGATCACCGAGATTCTAGGCTCCGATATCGTGATCCCAGATCAATCCCCATCTGGGTTTTTGTTTCCCCTTGAAACTCCCCACTCCTATGTGGATTCGAAGGACCAACCAGATTGCACCAAAGGTGTTTGTGATAACGCCGCACAGAATGTTGGCATTTTGGAAGATGCCCAGTTGGGAAATATGGGTGAAGAAGACGTGAGCCGGGTTGTTGGTGAGATTACTAAAGTTATTAGAGCAGAAAATGCTTTCACTTCTGTGGAAGAGAGGTTAGAGAATCTGAGTATTGGGTTGAACAGTGAGGTTTTTGACTTGGTGTTGAAGAGGTGCTTCAAAGTGCCACAGTTGGCTTTGAGGATTTTCGATTGGCTGAAGCTCAAGGATGGGTACAGTCACACGACACGGACTTATAATACCATGTTGTACATTGCAGGAGAAGCTAAGGAATTTGGGTTGGTGAAGAAGTTGGTGGAAGAAATGGGTGAGTATGGAGTCCAAAAGGATGTTAACACGTGGACCATTCTCATAACCCACTATGGGAAGGCAAAGAAAATTAGTGAAGCGTTGTTGGCCTTTGAAAATATGAAAAGGTGCGGTTGTGAACCGGATGCAGTTTCGTATGGAGTGATAATCAGTTCGCTTTGCAGAGCTGGGAAGCGAGACATTGCCATGGAGTTCTACAGCGAGATGGTTCAGAAGGATATGGTACTTGATGTGAGGTTGTATAAGATGGTCATGAACTGCATGGCGAGATCGGGAGATGTTGCAGCCGTTAATTTGCTTGGAAATGACATGATACGGTTGTCTGTGATGCCAGAAAACGGTGTTCGTGGCTGTATGCTGAAGAGTTTTTGTATTTCTGTGAGGATTGAAGAAGCTTTGGAATTGATTCGTGACCTCAAAAATAAAGATTTAGATCTTGAACCTGAATATTATGAGACCTTGGTGAGAGGGCTGTGTAAGGCAGGCAGGATTACAGATGCTTTAGAGATAGTTGAAATTATGAAGAGAAGGGATATGGTTGATGGGAAGGTTCATGGGATTATCATAAATGGGTATTTGGGGAGAAATGATGTTGAAAGAGCGCTGGAGGTGTTTCAATGCATGAAAGAATCTGGTTGTGTGCCTACTATTTCCACATATACAGAATTGATACAGCATCTCTTTAGGCTGAATAGGTATGAAGAAGCTTGTATGCTGTATGATGAGATGCTGGGAAAAGAAATCAAACCAGATATTGTGGTACTAACAGCTATGGTTGCAGGTCATGTTTCAAAAAACCGTATATCTGAAGCATGGAAAATGTTCAAGAGTATGGAGTGCCAAAGCATCAAGCCCACTTGGAAATCATATGCAGTATTCATTAAGGAGCTTTGCAAAGCTTCACGGATAGATGACATTATCGAAGTATTGCATGAAATGCAGGCTTCAAAGATTAAAATTCAAGACAAAGTATTCAATTTGGTTATAACTTACATGAAGAACAAGGGAGGGCTTACTTTGATAGAGAAAATCCAGCAGATGCGTAAAGCATGTACACTTGATCCTGAAAAGTTCAAAGAGTCAGACAAACAAGTATCGTTGAGAAATAAGGTGGAAGAGGATGTGAAATTTGACCGATCAAAGTCAGAAATAGATTGCTCCTTAATACATCCACACCTTAAGACTTGCAGCGAGCAAGATGCTCATGAAATTTATAGGATTCTTTCTTCCTCTACAGATTGGTCTTTAATCCAAGAAAAATTGGAGAAAAGCATCATTCACTTCACCCCAAGACTTGTTATGGAGATATTGCAAAGTTGCAATATGCATGGTAGCTCTGTCCTGAAATTTTTTTCATGGGTGGGAAAGCAAACTGGCTACAAACACACTGCAGAATCTTACAACATGGCAATCAAAATTGCAGGTTGTGGCAAAGATTTCAAGCACATGCGCAGCCTGTTCTTTGAAATGAGAAGAAATAGTTATCCCATAACATCAGAAACATGGACAATCATGATAATGCTTTATGGCCGAACAGGTTTGACTGAGATGGCCATGAATTGTTTCCAAGAGATGAAAGCTGATGGTTATGGCCCAAGTAGGAGTACATTCAAGTATCTGATAATTGCCTTTTGTGGGAGGAAAGGAAGGAAGGTTGATGATGCTATCAAAATATATGGTGAGATGATTGGTGCAGGATATGTTCCTGACAAAGAATTGATTGAAACTTACCTTGGTTGTTTATGTGAAGTTGGTAGTGTTTTGGAGGCTAGAAGATGCACAGATTCTCTTCCAAATTTTGGCTACACAGCTCCTCTCAGCTATTCCTTGTTTATCAGAGCTGTTTGTAGGGCAGGGAGAGTAGAAGAAGCATTGGCATTACTTGAAGAAGTTGGGGAAGAGAAATCCATTTTAGACCAGCTAACTTGTGGAAGCATTGTTCATGGTCTATTGCGCAAGGGTCGATTAGAAGAGGCATTATCCAAAGTGGATGCCATGAAACAGAAGGGCATAGCACCTACCATCCATGTTTATACATCTCTAATAGTTCATTTCTTTAAAGAGAAACAAGTAGAGAAGGCTATTCAGACTTTTGAGGAGATGCTACATTTAGGTTATGAACCAACCGTTGTCACATATTCTGCACTTATACGTGGGTACATGAACGTGGGGAGGCCTATTGATGCATGGGATATCTTCTACCGCATGAAACTCAAAGGACCCTTTCCTGATTTTAAAACGTATTCTATGTTCCTCACTTGCCTTTGCAAGGTTGGGCGATCTGAAGAAGGAATGAAACTTATTTCTGAGATGTTGGACAGTGGAATTGTTCCAAGTACTGTTAATTTTCGAACGGTTTTTTATGGGCTAAATAGAGAAGGTAAAAGAGATTTAGCCCGTGTTGTATTGCAGCAAAAGACAGAATTAAGAAGAAAGCGCAAGCTCATAACTTGATTTCTTTTCATAACCTTCGGATATTATTAGATTTATGCTATTGTAGTTTCTCACTACTTCCAATCTCATCATGAGTGAAAGAATTTAACCACAAGAAAGTATAGTTATGCAGGAAAAAACGAATTCATAGCCACATCTAGACTCACCATGAATCAAACTAATTCATTAAACTTGTACTGAAATTAAATATGTTAAATAATTGAACTAAGTCTGAATTCTATTCAATTCAATTTATTTAGTTCATAAGCCAACTAAATATATATAAAATTAAATTCATATAATTTCCTAATTAATTTCATTTTTATATAAAATAAATCAAATTTTGTTACATAATCATAAAATTTTAAGTCAATTTGAACTAATGATTTGAACCAAATAACTTACGAGGTTAAATTAAATCGTTTAAACTAAAAAAGATATTCAAATCAAACTAAAATCAAATTTTAACTCAAATCAATTCTTTTCACGTCAAGTTGACTTAAATTTGACTTGATTGAATCATTTCCAGCCTTGAATGCATGAAGAACTTATCAAATGGTTAGTTTAATACTAATTAGCATTCGTCTATAAACATCAATATGATGCATTGCTGTGATGCTATCCTTGCCACAATACAAGTGTAGCAAAATTCCCAAGATCATCCACTCTTATTGTGTTAGGAAAGTACTTCGTAATAGCTATATTCAGGAATACAAAAGTGTTGCTTAGTGGCATGCAGCAGATCTGAAAGGGTGAGTGCTTAGGATGAGCCTCATGATGTGAGAAAATGTGAACTCCATCATGTCCATAGAGAAGCAAAAAGGCCCATTGAGACGTGATGAAATCAAGTAGTGATTTACGGATAGGTCATTTCATTGGGATAAGCGAGTCCATTTCTTCATACTATCAACTGATCGTTTGCCCCCAAAGCAATAGCTCCATGTTTGAATCCTACACTAATATAATCAATAATCAATAATGATATGAAGGTAAAGGAATCAGTGGCAGAACTACAAGCAGGGGCAGCTTAAGATAAACTATCAATAACATTTCCAAGGTAGTAAACTAGAGAAATAATGTATAGTAGAATCATCAGTTGTTGACCGAGAGATACATTTTACTGCAAAAGCCTTGAAGAAGCACAAAAGGCAGAACAGGTACAAGAGAAATGATGTCCTGGAACATGATTAACAATAATGTCAGAAATGGTCCAGTAGTGTGCAAATCTTCATATATACGTAGCATAAGACAGTTTACAACTATTATGGTAGATTTTTGGACAAAACATATTATCCCACACTTCCTACAGAGAAATTATTGCATGCTCCCTGGACTAGCAATAATGCATCAACTTTAGGCTACTAACATAAAATCAATGGTGGAAATGTTCTTGGAGTATGCATTCATCACTGCTCCGAGTTCATTATTATGTGAGAATTTCTCCCTTCTACCTCCATGATTTGGACCTTGCAATATTGGATTTAATATGTGAATGTAAATTGGCTGACAGAATCAGCTTCAATATAACAGTGTTGCAGACTTGTGCTTAAATGTGTATCCTTGTGACAGATGAAGATAATGACATCCTTTTTCAAAAATGAATATATAGTGAGATTAATTCCTCCGGTTGATACACTCAAAATAAGGTTGCCTCCATAAGACTTTTCGGGATTTATGAAATAGCAGACTTTGAAAATTCCTGATCAATCTCATCTTATGAATTCTAGTATGTAAAGGGGCACGTGACTCATGTTTGTTTTAAGCAATAACAGTTGTTTTTAACTCCCATTTTCACTCTTTTTGAATTAAAAAATAATGGATGAAATGAAAATAGTTATCATGCTATTATTATTTCTTTCTAATTGACCTACTTTCAGTAAGCAAAAAGCCAATTTTATCACAAGTAACAATTCTTTTCAAATTTCTTATTTTTCATCTTCTACAAAGTGTAGTACATTGAATCAGGCAAAAGAAAATATAGATATTACCTATATCAAAGCTTCTTTACAACTTCATCAATTACACGACTATAGTAAGTCATTCTCCTTATTGCCATTTTTGCTTCTTCAAAGTTTTGGCTTTGGAAAGCATGACCAAAGGCATTAGACCAATTTTGTAGCTTTTCCTGCATCTGGAAGACCAATCAAAGGATAACATGAAGAAACAACATCAAATTAATCATAATTCAAAATCTATATTTGAACTGATCAAGCATGCTCTTTGTGCTCTTCTGCCTTGCAAATTGGAGTTTCCATACATACCTCAGAGAGAATGCAATTCAAAGCCTCAGAGTTAGATGCTTCTTCAACTGCTTCCCTGACTTCCAGAATCTGCCAGCAAAATTTAGCAATATAATAAGATTGGAAGGTAGATTTTCCTTTCGCAGAAGAGGGAAGGACGAGATAAGAGATAGTCAACAATATATACCATTAATCCTACCATATAAATTCCAGACTCAATTTCAGTTTTGGAAAAAAGGAAGCAAATTTTTTCAAGAGAAAGAAAATAAAAAGAGGGTAAGACAAGAAAAGAGGAAAATATTTTTCCATGATAAAATGCTGCTTTCATTTCCCTGAACATATACCTAGCTGAGCTGTTCTTTATATACTTAAAATTTATGTTATTTTCACTGTAAGGTAAGTCAATCTTCCGAAAACTGGTAAAGTCCAGTCCTAAATGGATATGGTTTCCAAATGCTGAAGAAAATAATACCAGTCCATTATGATTTCAATAAATTAGAATTCAATATCCCATTGATTAAAGCTTCAAAGCAGATAATTATCCACTCATTTTTTAAAGTAAATGTTTCACTGATATTTTGTTTACCATGCAAAGGAAGTTAAAAGGAAATTTTGCATTTAAAACAAATAAAGGCTCTATTCTGTTACCTCTGCTAGTAATTCTGGATCTGAAATTGTCTGTTCTTCATCAACTTCTTCTCCATAAAGCTTCAGCTGGAAAAAAAAATGGCACATTACAAAGTAACACCACAGAAGAAACAATTGAAATTGAGCAATATATAACTAAAGACATTGATGAAAAGCCTATATTGATGACATGTTTGATTTATTTGCCTCCAATCAAATAATAAATTCATCATGACAAATACATTATCACCATTAAACTTTTAAGATTTTCAAATTCAACAGAGATTTCTGTTACTGTAATGAAGCATCATCAACTGTGCTTACCAAGTAAACTCCTCTTGACAAAGGCTTGCTAAGTGTATAGTATGCATCAATGATCCTTGCAGATTGTTCAGCAGCAAAATCTCTTTCTTTCTAACCAATTGAAGGAATTAAAACAAAATCTTTTAGTTTCTCCAAGAACACACTCGACTTCACTACCCTCCCCCATCCCCCATCCCACCTTTAAACAAAAGGAGTAAAAAGAAAGATCAAAAAGAAAAAATAAGAAATATAAAGGAAGAGAAAAGGATATCCCATCATGCCAACCTGAGATTTTGAATGTACTAAATCAGGATGCAGTTTCTTTTGCCAATCTTTGTACTTGCCCTCCAAATTCTCACCCTCCATGTCATACTTTCTCTCCCTGTTTAATATTTTTAAAAAATTGAATTTCTTAACCCATCTATTAAATATATACGACAATAAATAACTCATCCTTTAAATCAATACATTTTTTTTTTGTTGGTATACATAAGCGACAATGATGTTTGAACCCATCAATACATTTCTCATTTCTTCATCACAAAAACTAAATCCACTGATTCAAAGCCCCAGTAACAAACTCAAAAATATAACTAAGACACAATTATGATAAATAATAAAAAAAAAAGTTTTATTATGATATACTATCAATGCCCACTAGTTAAAAACCATCTCAATATAACTTCTAAAGCAATTATTACAAATATCAATATTTTTCAATCAATTGACAATCTATAATTGGATAACATTGTAAAAAGTGCATTCCAATTAAATTTTAAAATAACAAAGCTTTGTTTCTACTTGAAAATGAAGCAAGCAAACAACCGAGTCTAAGGGAGTCTAGCTTAGTTAGCATGAGTTGTTGTTGTAAATCTCCTTATACTGGTCTTTAATTCTTATGGATAAAAAAATAAAAATGAAGCAAACAATAACCTAGGCTAAACAATTTGTAAAAAACACAATCAATCATCCAAAATATTAAGTTTCATTTTACTAGCTCTGTCCCTCAAATCAGACTGAATCAACAATAATAGCCACATACATACTTGTTGCTTTCCATTGCTATTGAGTATTGACAAACCAAGGTGGAAAACAGAAGAATTGTCATAAAGAAGAAAACTTTAGCAGCAATTTCAACACCCAGAACAAAGAAAAGGGAAAAACCCCAGACTTACACCCCAAATATATCAAAATAGTCAACGGAGCCATCCACGGGTTGAATGCATCGACAGGAGTCGCAGACGAGGAAAGGTGCGGAGTGAGAGACAGCGTGGCAATTCCAACACCCACGTTGAATTTCCTCCGCAGATTTCGAACATAGGTTTTTCCCGAAAAATCCGAGACACCTGAGAGAATAATAGTGATCGCAGGTGGGGTTGTGACAAGGGGGTGCAAAGGGTGATGGTGCGCGATGAAGAGAGAGTTTAATAGGAGGAGATAAATTAGAGGTGAAGTGTTGAGGAAATGAAGTTACAGTGCGCCTCAAAAGGGTTGAAAGGGGTGTATAAAGGTTCTTCTTTGACATTGCAGAAGGTCGGTGGCAATTCCTGGTTTTTGGGAGGATGGAAGCTATGGGGATGAACGACGGAGTTTGTGTTTGTGTACAAAGTTAAATGACTGAATGCTACTTTTATTAAAAGAAAAGAGTATTGGTTAAATTTATTCAAAATTATAAATTTAAATAAATTTTATTTTGTATTTAATAATTATTTTATAATTTTTAATAAATTTTAATTAATAATAAAATATTTTAATAATAATTTTTAAATTTGATTCATCAATTAAATAAATTAAATTTAAATTAAAAATTAAACTTATTAAATA
>JAMLFT010012778.1:0-10194 GCA_026544285.1 Pachyrhizus erosus
TGCTAATTTCCACAATAATAAAGCCCAAAAGACACAAATTTTCTACATAAATATATTAAATATTGACACTTATCACAAGGATACTCTAACTTGTGGATTAACATGAGTTAGGAGAAGATTCCAAATTGGATAACACCCTTGAGGCTAGAGTCACATTTTAACTTATTCATGGCCTCCCCAATTAAGCTCAAGAACATCCTTGAAGAAAAAATTTCTTGAAATGATGCATGAGTCATACAAGGTGTACATTGAATTTTGATATATATCATTCATGGTGGTCCCTATCCTATATGGTCTCGAGCCATATACTTGTCATCTCAACACTTTACCATACGATCACTTGATTCACCCAATGTACATATATACATTGTCACAACATCATACTTTTAAAATAAGCATATAAGCTAGTAACAATAACAATATCATAATTCCATATATAGTTCACCAATTGCAACTTACAACTTAGTTTGATCGGGAAAACTTAAAGCATATGAACATAACACAAATCATGTCATAATCAAATGAAACAATGTTCCTAAACTAATTAATTAATATCTTCCTACTTATATACTACTAACCTATTATGGCAATTATGCACTTCGTGTTATGATTGATATGACATTTTTCAAATTTTGGGTGTTATCTCTACTTTTCTTATTACCCATCTATTACCTTTGTATAGTGTAAATGTGATATATAGAGTTGTACTAATCTTATAAACTTATTCTTATCTACAACTTCGGTGTTGAGTTTGAAATCTTGTTTAACCGGTCACTTAGCCTAAAACTAAAGGGAACGTAGATTTGTTACCTAATTTTGATAGTTCAATATTTCCTTACTAATTTGATCATATCTTGAGTTTTAGACATTATTATTGAGTCAAATCAAATTCATTAGTTAGCTAATATCCAAGGCTATAACTCTTATGAGGATCATAAAGTCTAATTCCATCATTTTCCTACTCATTTTCACATTTGAAGTTGATGTTTATTGTTAAGAAAATTAACATGTCTAACATTAATTATCAAATTCAATTATAAGAATATCAAAAGGGAAAAACATCAACAACATCTAATAATTAAATTCACCTAAATGATAACAACAATAAAGTGTTTTGTGGTATTCATGATCTGTCTAAGAAATTAAACTTATTATAAACATAAATTTAAGATCATGTAATATATTGGTGGCTCATTGTGACTCATACAAGAAAAGAGAAAGAGAACACTCATGTATTTTTACCACAAAAGAAGAAATACCGCAACAAGAAAAAGGAATACAATCTTGTGACCATTCCTTGGAATGCATGACTCGATGGTGTTGTCTCCTAAGATCCCTGTAACATCTAGTTTTAAATTTATATATATATATATATATATATATATATTGGATTTATAAATATTGATAATATATTTAAATTGAAATTTAGACTTATGAAACAATAGACTAAGAAAAATTTTTAGGAGAAATGAAGGTCTTGGATTCGTTTTAATAAGAATTATAATTTTATTATTATGTTAAGCAAGAAAAAAATAAAAAATAAAATAAAATACACTTTATAGGATATTTGAAATAAGGAAATTAAGAAAAATAAATTTAATAAATTGGTTATTTAGAATAAAAGAAAATTTGAAATTTTATAATTTTCGATAAAAATAAAACTGAATAAATTTATAAAACTTATTAAAATACTTTAAACAGGAAAAGTATAGAAATAGGTAGAGGAAATTGTAAAATGATTTATAGGAATTTTTAGAAAAATTTTAGAAGAAAAAATAATAATATTAAAAATAAAAACATAAAATGATAAAAAGAAAAATAAAAGGGGAAAAGAAGAAAAATGGAAAAAAAAATTGGGGAAAAGCTCGAACACAGGACGCGGAAGGAGAAGAAGAGAGAAAGTGTTCCTTGCCAACTGAGCTACCCACTCAGGGTAACAAAAGAACGCTTTAATTAATATAAGAGGTTAACAAAGTAAATAAAAATAGAAAAATAAAAGGGAGTAACAAAAAGGGGTTGACTGGGATTCGAAACCGTCCCCTTTAGGTGCTAAGGAGAGATAGGATTGTAGAGTTGTCATTGAGACCGCTAGGTTAATCACTGGCATTATAGGATTTTTTGAATCCTATATTCCTTCCCTCTGCACCTTCGTTCCCAAACCTCCATAGAAGCACCTCGTTGGACCATGAAGCTTCCTATGCAACGCCGCCTAGCCTAGCTTGCCTAGCTTCATGACTAAGCGAAGCTACGACTAGCCTAAGGGAATAAAATAAGCCTAGGATGGCGGTGGAAAAACACTATAAAAACTGGAAGTTGAGTTCTGAAATTCAAATCACAAAAAATTTCTTCTATTTGATACTCATTACCCACTCAATCAAATCACTTTGTTCCAATCTTTAAAGTTTTGAGACAATCCGAACTTTGAGTTTGCTAAAGGAATTCACAAGAACAAGCAAGGAATCACGATTTGGGAGACTTACCGGAGCTTCGCTGGAAAACTGCAATTCTTCATCGAAAATATTTGAATTCTGGTAGGAGTTATTTTTTCTTCAAAATTGATTGTCAAAAACATTATAGGATAGTTGAATTTGGATTTAGGAGAATTTAACACTCTGGAATCATGAAGTTCACCAAAAATGTTTGAGCTAGAGGTGTTAATTTTCTTCTGCCAGAAACAAATCGATTTTGTTAAATATTAAGTTCTTGTTGAAATTCTAAGTTAATTAAGCTTTAATAATACCGTTCGAATGATTTTGAGTGCAAAACTACTCAAAATCATTATGAAATTTCAAGAATTAATCATGAACAAAACTCATGAATTTTTCTATATTTTAACTTTGAAATTTGAGTAAATTAATACCTATAGTTGGTTGGATTAGTGCTTACAATCATAAGAGAAGGAGAAATAAACTTCGAAAAAGGGTAACAAAAGAATGGAGAAATTTAAATGAATTTTTAAACCGAAACCAATTTTTCTTCATAGAAGGAGGAGAAGAACTGTAGAAATTGCAAATTGATCATTTTGCCCCTAGGCAAAAAATGACCAAAATACCCCTAGATCTAAAATTTTGCAAAATCTGTTTCATTCCTATAAGAAATCTAGGAATAAATATAAGAGGGAAGAACCTCACTTACATTTTAGCAAAAAAGGGTAAGATTGATTATGAAAATTGGTTAAATTTGAAATCTTTACAAAATGACAAAATTACCCTTAGTTATGAAAAATTAAATTTCTATTATTTTGCTAACACAATTTAGAGATAGATTAGCTAGGAATTTTCTATGCATAACTTAATTAAATTTGAATTCAATCTAAAGTTAGAAACATGAGAAAATTCACATAAATTAAAAACTTTGTGAAAAAGGACCAAAATATTCTTCCTTTGAAAATGTATAGCTTTGTTATTTTCAGTTCAAAGGAAATTAGTTAGGATATCATACAATGATATTACTAGGGTCACAATATCTATAAAGTTAGAAAACTGGTGAATTTTATCAAAAATGAAATTTTCTTTGAAAATGACCAAAATGCCCTTAGTCATTATTGTTAGGGAATTTGTAATTTTGAATAACCTTTTTGAAAGAAAAAGAAGTAGTACTTTTAAATATCTGATTTAATATTAGGAAGAAAATTTTTACAAAAGTTAAAATGACTAAATACCTTTTATGAATAAATTACTAAAATACCCTTTTTATAAAAATTTACCCAAATTTACTTCAAATTTTAATAGTTCATTCCATTTTAAGGTTTCATTATTATTCAATACAAGAAGATATATAAAAGAAGTTTCACAATAGAACGCATAACTGATATATAAAATGACTAAAATGTCCTTGTCAAACTTAAGAAAACGTGAAATTCTTAATTAAACTTCAAATATTCTTTTGATTTCCCATGATACAAGTACTATCTTTATTTGATATAATTAGTCTTATTTCTACTCATGAAATATCCCAATAGAAATAAATTCACATTTTATAACCCTAAGATAGTAGACAATGTTAAATGAAAAATATGATGAGTCTCCTTGACTTAAAGATCCCTCCCATAGTATGAAATTGGCTAGAAGAAGCCAGTGGTGGTAAATGAATTGGCCAGTTGATATTATATTTTAATGAATGCTATAAAGTGGGTTTCTCCATCTATGGATGTTTCTTTGGATCTTGTACCATGAGACTTGATAGAAAGGAAGTAGAAAATGGGAATTTAAACACAAATCGCGTGAGATACAAGTATGGAGAAATGCAATGGATTAACTATAGAAGGTACTTAAGGAATGTATGCAGGCTATGGAAGTCCTTAAGGGTGTATAGGCACCAAGTGTATGCCTAGATAAAGGGGCCACACAAAGTTGACTTGGTAACCCCAACAAAGCAAAGAATTACCAAAGTCGGTGAAGGGTATCTGAGTCTTGTATCAGCTCAAGAAATGTAATCTTGACCGTCATCCAATAAGTTGCAAATTATGGATAAAATAATATGTTTTATAGGACATGAGGGATTCCAATGTGATAGTAATAAATTTATAGGACATGGTACAAAAAGTTGAGAGTAAATGTTTTACAAGTACGCCAATTAAATATGTTTGATGAAGGACAAGTGACTCACTCCTACAAAATCTATATTTTTTAGGATAGGATGATTGATGATTATCGATCCTTATTCCATCTATCCATAACCCCTTTTTGTGGAAGATGGACCAGAGATCCCTTATACCTATTAGACATCTATACCGGTTATGTACGATTTACTTTCTTCCTTGCAGAACCTTTACAACTTCAACACCCAGTTAGATAGATCTCCCAATGATGTTGACCTAGGTGTACCTTCTAGATTTTTAGAATCACCTCCCAGAATTCCTTCACATCCCAGAAGAAGACAACCAAATGACCCCTAAGAGAAGAATCTTCTAAGGAAGAAGATTTGTCCGAAAAGATTGAAGGAGAATCTTAAATTTATCATCTGTTTATATAAGTACTATTGATGTACAATATTTTAAATTAATGAATGATAGTTATTCTTTAATGGTTTGACTAATTTTTATTAAAAATAAATTGGTAGAAATCTAGGATGTTATAGTCCCTATAGTAACTCGATGGTGTGATTTAAAACACTATATCAAACCCATTTTGTTTATTAAATTTTACACTAATTGGAACCTATAAGGGGGAAAAATTATTAACTTTAAGGGGCTCCATGTTGTACATCAAACCCACTTTGTATTTGATGCTTTTTAGGCTTGGTGATATCCTTTATATATATAAGAAGAAAAGGGTGTATTGTTAGAACAAAAAACATAGATGATGTTTGACTCCTCAAAAGTCTATAATTTGGATAATCATAATTATATTATAATTTGAATGACTAACTGTATATGTTGAGTGATAATGACATCATAAGTGTCCAAGAAAACGAAAAAAGTAGTATTCTTATCTTAGACATGTAAAATTGAACTAAAACAAGCTAAGCATCGAACGTGTAAAAACATTGATTTCAAAAGGATATACATCCAATATGCTTATCTTAATTAATGTGTCCAAACATGTTTTTATCGAACTAGATGAATCAATAACATCAGATGTTTTTTTATACTTGGACATAATTAATAGGTGCTTAGATCTTAGTTGTTCTCTTACATGTTTTCATATGCCTAGTATATATGTGCTTATGCTCATATCTTTTATATATTTTTTATTGATGCTAATTTTTTAATTTGATTAAGCATTTATTGTAAAAGTAAAAAAATCTAAAGATAAGTTGACTTCTAGATCAAAGAACTATCAAACTTTGAAGTCTGCAAAGAGAAAAAAAAAGTAGGAATGTTCAAACAAGCAGTTCCATTACTACAACATAAAAAGCGAAAAAGATGAAAAAAAGGGCAAGAATGTTCTCTCTCATCTAATACATGTTTGAACATCTTCAATGACGAAGACATATATGAGAGCTCATGCATTAAGTGCACATTCAAAATAGAAAGATTAGAAAGACATTCACTTACAATAGATATTTCACCTTCAAGTTTATAAATTCCAACGGACATGAAGAGTGAAGAAGATCTTACAACTCTTAAACATATGAACTCATCTCTGCATCTATACGTGCATATCTTGTAAAATCTCTTCTTGAGATAACAATGCTATAAAATTGTTTCACACTCTTAGCTCTACTAAGATCTTTTGTATTTGCACTTAAATTGTATATCCGTACATTGTGAGTTAGAAATATTTCTTTGTAAAGAATCTTAAAAAGCTAGTAGTGACTTAGTGATATAAAGAAAACTTGGGCTCTTAATAAGGTGATTAAGTTTATAGCCAAAAATGGTAGCAATACTTGGGTTAGAAGAGCCAGAAGTGACCTAGATAATGCTTGTTTTTATAGCTAGGTGTGGTGGATTCAATACTTGTTTGTAACCTTTTAATTGGTTAGTGGAACTCCTATAAGGTTGAAGGAGAACTAGATGTAACTCAATGTTGGAGTTAATTAGTATAAAATAAATGTTTTATATGCTTTGTGAAAGTTTTGTGAAAATGTTTTAAAAATCATATGCACACTATTTAACCCTCATTCTAATGTGTTTTCTAACCTTTCATATATAAGGTTATTTTTTCCAATGTGAGACTGAAAGTGTTTTTTCATGATCAAGTTGTCTACTTTGGGGTTGATTTTTTCCAAGATAAAAGTTGATTTTGGTTTTTAAGTGTTGGGTAATGCGAATCAAAACAACTACAAAAGAAATTAGTCGTTGTTGGATCTATGGAAAGAACATAAGTTATGTTTTGTATGTTACTTCTTGTAACATGATGAACATTGACATTCAACAAAGCATGCAATCTAATGATGACAACTAGACCTCTACATAGTCCATGCAAATAAACTCCTTAATCATCTCATGATTATCGAAGGAAACCAATGCTAACTATTATGCACTTAGGAGAGTCTATGACAACTAAGTTTGTCACACACACTAAGTGTAGTATGCCTCTATATAAAATCTCCTTGGCATTTTAACCTAACAATATTAGGCTTTTACATTAAGAGTTTGACCCATTAAAAATAACACATATTTCGTATGTTTTAGACTCTCCTTTAGTTGATTTATACATTATAAGATCAACTCAAAATAAATATTATAATTATATTTAATATTTATTTTTCTCCCTTAATATGCTCTATGTGAATAACCTTATAGGTTCTCATAATTACAGGTCTTAACATTAAATATATAGTATATAAACCAATTGTAACATCCTATTAAAGTAACCATTAATAAAAATAAAAATAAAAAGATTATTATTTGTTTAGAATAAGAAAAATAGCATAAAGATAAATAAAAGATCTTTTAAATATTAATTATACTTATTTTAAGAATGATTTTGTGATATTAGATGTGTTGGGATTTAAATTAAAATATTTTAGAAAATTATTATGACTATCAAAATAAAGAAAATTTATAAATTCATTAATTAGAGATGAATAATAGCATAACTACAAGAAATTTAGACAAATTGGCTTTAAATAATTAGTGAAGGTATAATAAATAAATGCATGTAAAAGAAAATTTTTAAATTTAATACATAGAAAATAATAGATAATATATACATGCATATAATAAATTTAAATAAGATGCTAATTTGAATTTGAAGATGCCAATTCCATATTGAATCTCTAGATTAGTAAAAATGATAATAAATGGTTGAATTCAAATTTTTAATTTCTTCTCTGTTTATCATTTCTTTTTCGTCTAGAATTCGAATTGAACAATGATTAGTAGGGAGTTTATAGTCACTATTGAAGAAAACTAAGTAACTGTAGTGATAATACTATAAGCATTTGATTGAGAAAGGAGAATGCGAATTTGAATTTTGCTTAAAAATGATTATCACTTAGCTTACAAACCAATGTTAGGGGGTCTAGAAATTGATGTTGGTAGAGAAGAAAAGATCAAAAGCAAGGGAGAAGAAAGGAAGTCAGCAAGAAGAAGAAAGTAAAGAGAAGGAGAGAGAGGAGAGAGGGAGAGGAGGGAGAAAGTAGAGAGAAAGAGAGAGAGAGGAGAAAGGAGAAAGGAAGTAGAGAAAGAAAGTGGAGAGAGAAAGAGTAGAGAGAAAGAGAGAGAGTGGGGAGACAGAGACAAAGAGAGAGATGAGAGAGGAAGTAGGGAAAAAAAATAGAGAGAGATGAGAGATATAAAAGAGAGAGAAGAGCAAGAGAGAAAGGAGAAAGAAAGTGGAGAAAGATAGTGAAAAGAAAGAGAGAGGGAGAGAAATGAGAGTGAAAGAGAGAGAGGAGAGAGAAAGTAGAAAGAGAGAGGAGAAGGAGAGTACAAAGAGAGAGGAAAGAGAAGTAGAGAGGGAGAGGAGAGAGACAATAGAGAGAGTAAGAAAGAAAGAAAGAAAATAAGTAATAAATAATTAATTTCCATTCACTTTTTCTCAAAATGTTTATATCTAAATGTCATTTGGGTCATTGTGGATCAATTGACTAAATCCACAAATTTCTTACCTATTAACATCTATTATTCATTGGAAAAACTAACTCAATTATACCTCTAGGAGATTGTCCGACTACATGGAGTTTCTTCTAGCATAGTCTTTGATAGAGATCCTCATTTCACCTCCTGATTTTGAGGTAACCTACAAGAAGCGTTGGGGACTAGGTTAAGGCTCAATTTAGCATATCATCCACAAATTGATGGACAAACGAAAATGACAATTCAATCATTGGAAGATTTGTTGAGAGCATACGTTTTGGAACAAAGAGGAAGTTGGAATGATTTTTTGCCCTTGGTAGAATTCACCTATAACAATAGTTTCCATCAGAGTAGAGGTATGACACCCTATGAAGCATTATATGGAAGGAAATGTAGGACACCTTTGTGTTGGTTTGAGACTAATGACTCTTTACTTTTAGAACCAAAGGTATTGCAACAAACCACAAAAATGATAGATGTATCATCCTACTTAAATTTACAAATAATTTTGTAATTTAATTTTAGCCAAAAGTATTTGGATAAATCAAATTAATATCATAATTCATTTTTAATAAATTTTGTGATGAGGATATATTGAAATTTAAAAATTATTTTTATAAGATTATTATAATTATCATGATAAAGAAAATTGATCAACTTGAGAAAAATGATAGTATTAATTTCAAGAAAATAGTTTTAAGTAAATTAAATAAAAGATAAGATGAATAAATATATGTAAAAAAAATTTAAAAGTTTAATTTTTAGAAAATAGAAGTAGATATTAAAAATAAATGTAGGATAGAAAATAAATAGAAAAATGAATAGATGTGGGAAGAGAAAAATTTAAATTAATAATCTGAATTTTAGGAATACAAAATAAAATTTTATATGCATATTATATATTAAAAAAAATCAAAATAATATAGAATAAATTGATTTATGAAAATGTATAAATATCCTAGTGAATAAAAATATAGGAATAGGAAAAGAAAAATATAAATAGATTTATAGAAATTTTAGAAAAAAATCAAAAACTAAAAATATTAATTTTTAAATATAAAAGAAAATAAAAACTAAAAAAAGAAAAGGAAATCAAGAAAAGGGGTGGCTGGTTCGAAGCCCAAACCCTTGAGAAGAGGAGAATGTTGGTGTTATTTATATACAAAAGATAGTATATGACACTTACCTAGTTAACAAAATAAAAGAAGAGATAAATGGGGAGAGCTAAGTGTCTAGGCAAGATTCGTAGGCAAGCGCAAGGGGAGGAGAGTGCTCCAACCAAGCTGAGAGCTCGTAGTGTAAGGAAAGGCGTTAAATGAGATTTAAGTTAGTATCAATTAAATTAAAAAAAATCAAAAGTGAAATCAAAAAGCGCCTCAAGTGGGCTCTAGGAGGGGACTTGACACTCTAAACTCAACGTTTTAATCGCTGAGCCAAAGTACGTCCGATGATATTCTACCACCTTTAATTCTATTTGTTTTATGATCAAAGCTTTAAAATTGTCATTGAAGAAGTGATGTAGCTCCTTCTTCCTCGAGCTAGGGACTATAACATCCTACTTTTAAATCAAATAAAATATTGGCATTAATAAATTTACTTATTAATTTAACTACATGAATTATTTATTTATTTAGCAAAATCATAAATACAGTAAATAATTTAAAATAATATAATAATAATAAATAAATAACTGAGAAATAAAAACTTAACAAATAAATAAAATATTA
>JAMLFT010012779.1:0-10194 GCA_026544285.1 Pachyrhizus erosus
TTTAGATTTAACTAGAAAGTATTTGTAAGAATCAGATCTAAACAAAAATACTTGATATATTGTAATGCTAGGAATAGGTTTCAACATATCAATTGTTTCATAACATATGAACTTAATGTTGGTTAATTTACTAGACAACTGAGGAATTAGTGTTTAGGAAATTTTCTTAAGAATTTCATGCTTGAAGAATCTGTGTAAATGATTTAAGATGTGGTATCAAGAATCAGTACTTTGTGTTTTATATGTTGCTATAAACACAAAATATAGAAGAGTGGGATAGAATATGTTCAATCTTAATCCCCATAACTGAAATTTCAAACCAAGTTCCTGTATTATTACATGTTTTTGGGTGCAAAGTTATTTTTGATAACCTCAGTCTAATATGAACAAAACTATCACTCATTTTATATACTCAGTGAGTGTTACAACAAAAGATTTTTAATTGAAATAGTTCCTTGTGGGTACGACATTCGTACTTTGAAAAGTACTATACTACAATTGATTTGGTGCACTTGCTGAAGAAAAAGAAACAACACTAACTTGGCACTCACCTCTAATGTAATCTCCCTCCCTAAAAGATCTTAACTCAATTTCATACGAGTGTTATGTTATCAATTAATGTTATTATATGACAATAAAATACTAAAATTATTATATACTAAAAGTATAAGGATCAAAACTGCTAAAGCTTTTATTTAAGGACTAAAAGTGAAATTTACAAAAAGTTTAGAGACCAAAAACATAATTAACTAAAAAAAAATATAACATAATTAAGGAATAATGTAACATGATTGTCATAAAATACATAATAGTAGTAATAATTATTATTATTATAATAAATAAATAAATATACACTTACCAATGAAAGCCACTCAAACTAGACATTATCATACTTGTAGGGAGCTACATTAAATCTCCATAGGGTCTCCTTTGCATAAGGTATAAGGTAAAAGTGAAAAATGTTATGGAACTAGTACATGTTGCCACCCACACACATTATGCTAGATGTTACAAGGTCAATAGCAAATAGAAACAAAAATATGAAAATAATGAACACCAAATGTTTTACACAGAAACCAATATGGGAAAAAACACAAGTAGAGGAAACGAATTCACTATATTCAAAATTTTGTTACAAGAGAGTTGTAGAATAATAAGTAATAAAATGAAAAGGGAAAACTTATTATAAGAATATGCTAAAATCATGGAACCTGTAATATTTTTTTTCTCAAAATATATCTATAACAAATCAGGCCTAACAAAATTTTAGGTCACAAAATCCAACTAATCTTCACCTTGACATGAATTCCATAATTTAAGGAAGAAACCACAAAGTCTAACTCTCTAACTACAAATGAACATCCCTACCTCTTCCACACAAAAAAAAAGCCCCAAAGAGCTAAACTTAAGAACCAATGCCAACCAGGTCTAAACAAAGCTTAAACTTGGCTATAGGAAGAGACTTAGTCATCATATCTACAAGATTATCATAGGTACTAACTTTGCTTGCAACTATGTCAACATGAGGAATAACTTCATGCACAAAATGATATGTCGTATCAATGTGTTTTGTCCTCTCATGAAACATTTTATCTTTACAAAGGTAAATAACATTTTGGTTGTCATAGTATAATGTGCTAACTTGCATGTCTTCACTAAGTACACCAAATAGTCCCTTCAACCAAATAACTTCCTTAGAAGTCTTTATAATCGCCATGTACTCAACCTTTGTGGTTGAAAATGTTACCATTTGTTAAAGAGTAGCCTTCCAACTAGTAGCGCAACCACTAACTGCGAAGATGTACTTGTAAGTGGTCTTTTTTATATTAAGGTCTCAAGCATAATTTGAATATACAAATCTAGTGACTCCGTCTTTAGTCATCCCAAATTGCAAACAAACATTACTAAAGTCATTCAAATATCTCAAAATCGCTAAATTGTCTTCCAATGCTCCTTTCTCGAGTTTTGTCAAGTATCTACTAACTACACTAACTAAATACACCAAATATGGACATGAACAAAGCATGGTATACATAAGAGAACTCATTGCACAAAAGTATGGAACTTTTGATATGAAATCAATCTCATCCTCTATTTGTGGACATAAAGTAGATGAAAGTTTGAAGCGAGCATTTAATGAAGTAGTAATTGGTTTGGCATTTTGTGTGTTGAATCTACAAATATCTCATCCTCTATTTATGGACATAAAGTAAATGAAAGTTTGAAGCGAGCATTTAATGAAGTAGTAACTGGTTTGGCATTTTGTGTGTTGAATCTACAAATAAGTTTCTCAATGAACCCCTTTTAACTTAGTTATAATTTGTCAACCACTTTATCTCTCAAAATCTTCATTCCAAGTATCTTCTTCATTGTTCCCAAGTCTTTCGTCTCAAACTCCTTACTTATTTGTGTTTTGACCTTCTCTATATCCTTTTTCCTCTTAGTTATTTTTAACATATCATCAATATATATGAGTAAATAAACAAATGACCTATTGTTACTTTTCTTGAAGTAAACACAACTGTCAAAATTACTTCTATTGAAACCATGTGACGTCAAGAATGAGTCAAACCTTTCATACCATTATCTTGGGGATTGTTTTAATCCATAAAGAAATTTCTTTAACAAATAAACAAACATAGTCCTTTTTCCTAAAATGGTAAAACCTTCAGACTAATGCATATAGATATCCAATTGTTGAAGCTTTGAATCATGTAAAGCCACAATGTTAAGTAAAGCTCAAATCAAGTTATGCTTTACAACCAAAGAGAACACATTTATAGAGTTACACCTAGGATTTGACTATGACCTTTTGCAACCAATCTCACTTTAATACCTTGCATCTTCAACTCTTGGTGCATCTTCTTTCTTTTTAAATACCAACTTGCAACAAACAATCTTCTTATCCTCAAGTAGCTTCACCAGGTTCCATGTACCATTTTTATAAAGTGATTTCATCCCCTCCAACATAGCAAGTGTCTATTTATTTGGGTCATCACAACTCATTGCCTTTGAATAAGTATATGGTTCTTCATTGGAATTAATGTCTTCAACAACATGTAAAACATAAAAAACCAAATCAACTTCAACACACCTATGGGGAGGTTTAACAATTCTCCTTTTTCTATCTTTAGCAATAGAGTATTGTGGTCATGGAGGAGGCATATAAACTCTTTTCATCTCTGACTCAAATTATGGCCTTATTTTTGTAGCAACGGTATGCCAATCACAAATTCCACCCATTTCTTTTATCATTTTTTATTATCATCACATGAAACTTTAGGAGTCAAACCATAAATTATAGCAATTTCATCAAATATCACATCTCTACTTATAATTGATTTATTGGTTTCCAAACATCATTAAAGTGATATTCTTGTCAACAAAGACTGTGCAACCCACCAAATGTAAGAAAAGCTTTTGTTTCATATTTGAAGCACTAGTCTTAAATGTGTACCACGTACAAATCTCACCACCACACCAAATTCGTGCATACTCTTTGGGTCCCAAAAGTCTTTGTTAATGATTTTAACATTGCGATCCCTAAGTAACTCCACTAAGTACAAGTAGGCATCATCTATGGCTATGATTGGGGTACAAATATAGCTCCCTAAATATATGTAATATAAGAAAGATGATACATTATCTAAAGTTTTATAATTATACTTATTATTGGTTTCTAAAGATTTAATTCCTATTCTTAATTCAATTATTGTTTGACCTTAAAATCAATCAAGCATCAAACAATATTAAGAAAATAATATTAGGAAAAAAATTATAATTAGTTTAACTTATTAGGAAAACCATTTTTGGGATAGAAAATTATAAAATATAGATTTAGAAATTAGAGTTAATTAAGATTAATAATTTGTAGTAAAATAAGATAAATTGAAATAAATAAGTTAAAATATAATTTTGAAGTAGAAAATTATAAAGAAAATATATTTAGAAATTTTTAAACAAATAGGAAGTATAACAAAAGAGTAGAAATTAAAAGGATAAAATTAAAATAGTAATATGGATTTTTAGAATAAAAATTTGAATTTTATAATTAAATATATAATTAAAATAAATTAAATAAATAGATTTATAAAATATATAAAATTATTTTTATAGAATAAAATATATGAACAAGAAGAGGAAAATATAAAAGGATTTATAAAGATTATAGAAAAATGTTAAAAGTAGAAATAATAATTCTAAAAATAAAAATAGAAAATAAAAGAAAAAGAAAACCTGGAAAAAAAATAAAAGAAAAGAGGAAATAAGGCAGTTGGGAACCGAACACAAGTTTCCAAGTGGAGTAGCAAAATGTGTTACCACCTGGGTTAGCTATCCTAAGTGACAAATAACCGCTTCATTTAATATATATGTTATAACAACAAAATAAATAGGAAAATAAAAGGCGAAAGAGTGAAAAGGCGAAAGTTAGGATTCGAACTCGTGACCCCTTTTAAAAAGGTGTTGAAGAGAGGAGAGTAATTGTTAGTTAGACCGTTAGGTCCATTGTTGGCAATTTAGTAAAAATAAAAACATATATTCTTTCTTCGTTTCCCTTAAACCGTCATGACACTTTCATCTTCAACCTCGAGCTTCTCCTACCCAAGTAGCCGCCTAGCCTACATTTTGAGTCTACCTTACTCAGCGAAGCGACCTCTACCACCTAGGAATAAAATAAAATAAAACTGGGTGATGAAGAGACTATCAAAGTATCCTTAGGTTTGACATTCCAAAGCACTCATTCGAGCATTTTTCCTTTTGAATTCTCTATAAATTCCCATCTCTTATCATTTATTTCGATCTAGATAGCTTCGAAATAACCTCAATTTCAATTCTATCTAAGAAATTGGGAGAAACGACGAAGGAATAGTGTTTTAAAAGGACCTCTAGAGCTTTGTCGAAAATTGCAAATTCTCGTCGAAAAATTCAAAATTTAGGTAAGAGAAATTTTTTTTTCTTCAAATTTAATTGTTAGAACTGTTATAGGTTGTTTGAATTTGAGGTTTTGGAAGTTTAACACTCTAAGATAAAAAAATTCACTAAAAATGATTTAAACTCAAAAATCTAGAATTTTGAATTCAAAACAATTCAATTATGTATGTTCAAGTTATTTTTCATGAAATTTTAAGTTAGGTAAGCTTTGTTGTTAGTATTCGAAGGATTTTGGATATAGAATTTACTAGAATTGTTAAAGGAAATTAAAAATTTGACCCTGAACAGATTTCACATTTTTGTTCTTGTTCTAAGCTTACAATTGGCCTAAACTCTAATGAATGGTATTGCAAAATTGATTAATTCTAGCCTTACATGACTCGAATTTGATAAAACAAATCCAACATGAGAAGAAAGGAAGAAACTGGGAAGTTTAAAATGATTTTTTAGCCAACTAGACTCTCTGTTATCTGAGAAAAAAGAATATGAAGGTCAAAATGACCATTTTGCCCTCAGGGTTAAAATTACCAAAATACCCCTAAGTTAAAAATTTAAAATTTTCCTATTTTTGTTATTTTAACGTAGGAAAAGGATAATAAGATTATTTTACACTAGTACTAAATAAACTAACAATATTAACCAAGTTAAAGAAGATATAAATTTATCAAAATAGCCTTTAAAATAAAAATGACCAAAATACGCCTAGTTCATTTCTTCTAAAAACTTTGAAGTTCTAAGTAACTTTCTTGAATCAATAGGACATACACCTTTAGGAAACTATTTCAATATGATTTTTTGAATTAAAAGTAAAATTGGAAAGGATAAAATGACCAAAATACCCTTCTTGATAGAAAAGTATCAAAATGCCCCCAACTAAACTCACAAGATAGGAATATCATTATTATGTTCTAAATGGATATTAACTACTAATTACTTATGATATGAAAGGAAATTTACAAGTTTAATGATAAAAAAAATAAGTAAAATTACTAAAATACCCTTTTATAGTATAAATGAGTAAGACTTACTTAAAATAATGAAATTGCCTACTTACAAAAAATTTTCTCCATACTCTTTTATATAGAATTCAAAGAACTAGAACAACATCAAAATAATTCCTCTTGATGATATAAATGCTCTAATTATTGATATTACTACGAAGCTTACTATTTATCATGATTTGTTTGAATGAGAAGTGTCATCTATCTATTCTTAAAGAACAAATTGAAATGATAAGCCCTAGGATAACAAACAAAGGGTTACTTAAGTATGATAAGTTTCCACGACGTAATGATCCCTCTCGCAAAATGATTTCTGGCTATAAAACTAAGATGATTGATAAATTAGTCAATTGATATTATTGTGAATGAAATGTTTGATATGAGACGGGATTTCACATTGAATAATGTGAGTTGGATCTTGTACCTAGAGACTTAATTGAAAGAAGGCAAGAAGTAGTCATCAATAGTAATTCGTGTAAAATACAAGATTGGAAAAATGCAATGGGTTAACTATAGTAAGCACTTGATGAATGTACGCAGGCTATGGAAGTCCTTGGGGGGGATAAAGGTGCTAAGTTTGTGAGTCGCTTTAAAAGAGGGTCACACTGAACCGACTTGGTAACCCCAATGTAGCATAACAGTACCAAGATTGGTTGAGAGTATTTGAGTCTTTATATTGGATCAGAATATGTACTCCTGATCGTCACTCAAATTACAGTTACATAATAAATGATACATTTCACATAAGTTCTTTGGAGTTAGTAAGAAGAGGTAGCAAAGAATCCTACTACACTAGTAGTAAATCAATAGGAAACATAACAGTGAGATGAGAGTAAACGTCAATGTTTGACAAGTACGCAATTGCTTGTGCTTGATGGAGAATGGGTGACTCACTCCTACATACTTCAAATTTTTCAAGAGATGTTTGACAAATTTCGTCCCTTATTCCACTTGTCTATTATGCCACTATGTAAAAGATGGACCCGCAACTTGCTATACCAACTTGACACTTATACTAGATTTGTCTGTTTGACATTCTTTTCTTCCGACCCTTTTTCGAATACTTCACCTGGATAAATTGATCTTCCCATAATTATAACATAAACAACATCGCCTATATTTTTTGACTCCCTACCAAGAATTCCATCACACCCCCAACGCAAGTAGTAGCTAAACCTCAATTAGCCATCTACCTCAACTCTTGCCAATACTTCCAAATCATCTAGGAAGGAAGAATCATCAAAAGAAGAAGATCTATCAGAATGTTTCGAGTAAAGAAGAATGAAGAAAAGTTAATTTCATCTTTTGTTATGTAATAATAATGGAACATGTTAAAGTTGAGCTGTATTTTTGAACCTTAATGTTTAATGAAAGTTTTATTAGTTATGAAAATTTATATTCATCCTTATGAATATATACAAAAATAAAAAAATAAAAAAATAAAATCTAGTATAATATTAGGTTGTTACAATTTACATATGATGCAGCAATCCAAAAAGAATTCACAATCAAGATTTAGAAAGGGGATAAACATTGATAAAGAAATAGATTAAATCAAGAATTGAAAAATATATTAAAGTCAAACATCAAGATCCAAAAATAATCCTTAAACTAGCAGATTAATAAAAAAGAATTTATTCTTCCATGAAGGCTTTACATAAAAACATCAAATGAAAAAGAAAGCAAAAATGATAATTAAAAGAAGAGACAGAACCTAAATTAACTTTATGTTAGCTCTCCCTCTTTACGATCTTAAAGATACATTTAAATAAAGTTTACTTAGGATAAATAAAGGCTTAATTCCAACCCATGGACCAATAAATGTTAACTAGTTTAATTGCACAATAAGTCTACAAAACTAATTAAGTAGGAGAGTAAAATCATGCCAATCATTATCCTTATTTTATTTCGCCTTTTAATGGCCAGATTAGTTTTCAATGTCTTTTTGAATATTGTAGATAAATTCTTTCTTGAAATTTAGGTATTGATTTTTGTGTCAATATGACCTTTACATATTATGATTTCTATGTTGGGCTATTAAGAAAAACAATGTCTCCAACATCATGGGAGTTGTATATTTTTCTTTTAAATTTTTATAGACACTAAGATCACCTTAAAGCCATTTTTAAAGCTTAAGATGTGACCTAAATAAAAACAAAAGGTCAAAACACATTAAATTTTAAAAATTAACTAAGATTTTCATTATACTAATAAGTGTCAATAATTAGACACAATAAACATTCAATCAAGCCAATAACAAAGTCACATTAAATGCCAAAAGAATAGATGTGAACTTGTGCATTGCACTAATGACACACCATTTAATTTGTTTAGAAGTTATCTACAAATAAGGTACAAAGTAAACACTAGATCAAATTTTCGTTTACTTGAACCCATACAATTCTTCTTACTATTTCTCCATTTAAAAAATTATGCTTATTAAAGCTTTAAATATAAACATAAAAAGAGTGAAAATACTATTTAAAAATACCTTAACCACCATTCAATGAAATACTCTTGAGCTTCATGTTTTTATTATATGTCATAAAAATGATTTTAAATATCCAAAATTTCTAAATATACACTTGTGTGATTTGCAAGTAAATATGTGAATTATCTTGTTTGATTGAAAAATATATTGAAACATGTTATTTTATTACTTAATGTGTTAATTTTAGATGTGATTTCTTTGAGTCAAGCAACGTAAGGTTATTACAATAATTTTTTTTTATGATTTGCACATTGAAATAATATTTATAGCAACAATCTAACATTTAATCTTCCTAGCATAATCCAACACTATATTATTTTTTTAGATATTTTATATTGTTTTTTTTTTGACAAAGTCTTACTTAAGCATTTTTTATTTGGTTTTATTAATTAAATTAATAATATGATCTTAATATATGAGTAAATTATCTTTAAGTCTCGCCTAATGTTATTTGTAACAATATCTATATTTTACAAATTCATCTATTATTGTCTCTTTCTTATCAATGTAAACACCTATTGAAAAATAAAATTTTGAATCCATCATTAAGAACTCAAGAATATAAAATTTGGTTAATTTGTCTAGTCTATGTAATAGGACTTGAAGTTTTGCATAAGTTAAATCACATACTAGATTGAAGTTGGAGTTATAAGATTAACTTGGTGGTTAAAGGAGATATAGTGAGTTTAAACTCTTTCAATAATAATAACTAAAAAATTAATAATTAATATTTGTTGATAAAAAAAAATGTTAGATTAAAGTTCTTCTTTGTGTAGTAACTTTCTTTTGAAAAAAAAATACATTTATAATTAAACACTAGTAAAAGTAAAAAAAAATTGTTTTATGAGATAAGATATAAAAAAATTTTAAAATAGATTTTTTTTCATATTTATTAATAGTTCTTCTTGAGACTTATATAAATAATTTAACCAAAAATAAAATAATATATACATTAATTGAATTGACCAACATAAAAAATATGTTTTCAAAATAACAAAGATGGTTGTCTTAATTATTAATAATAAAAAGTCTGTTTTTCTGTTATTTATAATTAATAATAAATGCCTAATTATTTTTTATAACTAGCATTTTAATCAAATTTAATTTCTCAATTATAAAGTAATCATTAATATATAACTATAATTAAATATAATTATAAACTATGAGTTATTTAATAGAAATTATAATAAGATTATATAATTGGTATCTAGTATAATATATTTTTTATAATTACGTTATTGATATGAAATATATACTTATTTTTTCTTGATGTTTAATTTCCATTAATGAATCTAACTTATTACCTTTAATGATTTTTTTTTAATTATGATTTTTTATTTAAAAGACTCAAATCTAAAACTCTGTTTAAAGAAACTGCATTTAATTTCACTCAAATAAATGACTTATAGATATTCAAAGTGATTATCATTCCTACTCTCTCAATTACACATTCTTAATTTATTTTCTTTTTTCTCATTTGAAAATATACATAATATACATTACATTGAAAAAATATATTTATATATTTAATTTTTTAATTATTTATCCTTTCAAACTATTTTATTTTATCATTATCTATAAATTAAATTTTAATGAATTTTAAAAAATTATCATTAATTATAATTAATCTTAGTTCAAAATTTAAATATAATTTATCTATTAAAAAATTAATTTATCATAAAATTGAATTTAATTATATTAAAAATAAACATTTATACCTTGTAACATAAAATACTATTATTAGTAGATTTAAATAATATTTTAGTTTTT